>MU704369.1:6521-73691 GCA_026770625.1 Nicotiana glauca
CCCCCCACCCACGTGGCAGCAAGCCACTTCATAAAGATATGTGTCAGGACCCAAAAATCACAAGTCGTGATGGTACCTAACTCAACCCGCTAGGTAAGACAACTAACAGAAAATACAACTCAACTGAGATTATAAGAGAATAGAGAATAGATAACTCAATATTTACAAATTTACCCAAAACCTGGTAGTACAAATCACGAACTTCTAATATTCAGAATTTCAAAACTGATACAAATAAATTCACGTTATGTTTGAAGGTTACATAAAAAGATTAATAATTATCTAAACTACCATGGACAAGTGGCAGCTATATCCAAGTGCACGAACACCTTCCGAATCAACACCCGACATCACCAGTAACTCTGCTCCCGAAATCTACACGGAACGTGCAGAAGTGCAGTATCAGTACAACTGACCCCATGTACTGGTAAGTATTTTGTCTAACCTCGTCGAGGTAGTGATGAGGCTTTTAGTTGAAAGATGCTTATTGTTATAACCTGTACATTAGACTAAGAATATATCCAGCTCAAAACATAATAGATAAAAATACCGTATACAACTCTGCGAGACAGTCAATAATTACTAGCAAGAATCACAGTAGAAGATTTACAATCTTTCATGGTATGAGAAGTGTATCCAAGATATCAAGTCAAATGGCACGGTAACACCCTTCGTGCTTCTATATCATCCTCACCATATATAAATAAATTTATATGACAAATCAATTAGCACGGAAACACCCTTCGTGCGTCCAACTCATCCTTCCCAAATGTACGTATAACATAACCAACCAGATGACGAAACACGATAACAGGAATTACAAAGTAGGAAATACACTAGTAACAATAATGGACGAGGATATACATGTGGGCAACAGTAAAAGACTAGGCAGAAAGCACGTGAGTAATAACAACCAATGAGAAATCAAAGAGTATCAACTTTAATTAACTAGCATAGTGGAGGCCTAAGTACAAATATAGCAAACAAGAAGGAAACAAATGATCTTTACAAGTTAACAAATAAGGGCTTGAATGACTAGCATGGTAGAAGGCTTACATTAAGGTGCAATAGAATAGATACAACATAAGTATAATTATAAAAGCATGAAATATGCATGGTATTTGCAAATTAAGCAAGTAGAAGGTATGAGCAATACAACAACAATTGAGATGCAGATCATACCAGAGCAATGGCAACAAATCACCTCAGATCTATAATTATGACAGTAACAATTCTAGGTAAAGACAAGAACGTATACACGGAAGACGGATATCAAACATAATGCATGTCCCTCATCCTCGCCTGCACGAAAACACTCATCGTGCCATGACCTCACGATAACATACAAACATAACAATATAAATAAAATGACACGGCATCACCCTTCGTGCTTTTACTCTCAAATGATATGGCACGGCATCACCCTTCGTGCTTTTACTCTCAATATATGGCACGGCATCACCCTTCGTGCTTTTACTCTCAATAATATGGCACTGCATCACCCTTAGTGCTTTTACTCTCTATGATATGGCACGGCATCACCCTTCATGCTTTACACTCTCCCTCACATGATAAGGTATAAACAATGGCACGGCATCACCCTTCGTGCTTTACACTTTTCCTTACCAAGCATATGAGTATCAATGACAAATAAGGCAGGAAGCACAAATAACATCAAGGAGAGTGTTTTAACGGATATTTCAAACAAATCCCAATTACATCTTTTCAAATCAACAATGATTCAACAACCCTCGAGAACCGGATTATTCAAATACTTCAAGTTCTCACAATGATCCACAACACAAGCATAGAGTCTACTATCTCATGAATATGGGCCGTAGTAATATAATGATGATTTCGCATAGATATGATCGAATTAGACACATCAATGTATTCTTAGAATTTTCGTAAAGTTTGATTATGTTATAATAAGCTAAGTCTTGATTCCAATCATTTAAGATTATGTTCTTAGCTTGTAAGAGTCAAGTAAGGCATAAAGCAGGAGATCGCAAAATTCTACAAGCATAAATGTAACATAATTCGCCCCCGAGCATGATTAACCCTGACATATACATATACACTTGTTAACTCATATACGTATCGCACCCATATGTAGCAAACAATGACAAATAGGAGGAAAAATTCCCTTAATAAAGTTAGGCAAAATACTTACCTCCATTCGGCTAACTCAACACTCACTCCGGCCTTTTTCCTTAACAAATTCGCCTCCGCCCGGCTCAACCTAACCATCAACGACTTGAATACATCACATAATGCAAGATAAAATAATTTCAATTAATAAAGCTGTAATTTTTATTAAATTTCCCAAACGTCAACAAAATTCAAACCCCGGGCCCGCCCGGTTAAAACTCAGGTCCAGCCTCACGAGCCCAAATATGTGTTTAGTTTTCAAATTCGAGTCATATTCGACTCTCAAATCTTAATTTTTTATTTTTCAAAACTTTAACAAAATCCCCAAATTTTTCCGTAGATTTCTCATGTATTTGATGTTAAATCTTGTATAAAGGCATGAAATATAGTTGAAAATTGGTTAAAGATACTTATTCAATGTTTTGGTATGAAAATCCCCTCTGAAAATCGCCTCACCTCGAAGCTAGGGTTCAAAAATATAAAAAATGAAGCAAAAACTCGGAATTCTCAGCACTTAACAGGTTTCAGATGTTGCATTTTCGAACAAAATTTCGCATTTACGAATGAACAATATTTTCGCAATTTCCATAAATGGTTGGAAATTGCGGGTGAACAGCGTTTTTGCAATTGCCATAAATAGTTCGCAATTGAGAATGAATAGTGTTTTCACATTTTCCATAAAAGGTTCGCAATTGCGAATGAAAGGTGTCTCACCAGAAACCAGCAAAACCCAAACTTCTCCTAAATGATCCGAAACTCATCCGGAACCTACCGGACACAAATCATATATGAATTTCAATCATAATACCTGCTCGTACACTCAAACACTGAAAAGGGGTCGTCTTAACCTGATATTGACCATGGTCAAACTCCCAAATTTCTTAACTTTACTAGTCTCTCAATCAATGATCCAAAAATACACCCAAGCCCATCGGGACTCCAAACCAAAAGTGTACACAAGTCTAAAAATATCATAAGAACTAGCTCGCATGATCAAATTACCAAAATAACACCCAGAAATACGAATTGGACACCAAATCACGTCAAACCGACTCCATTTCCCTCCAAATTTCACAGATAAGTCAAAAATATTAAATTGGACCTGTACCGGGCTCCGGAACCAAAGTACGGACCTAGCAACAATGCCACGCATTCAATTGATTCTTAAAAACATTAGATTTTTCAGACTCTTAATCTTTAAAAAAAATTTATAACTCAAGCTAGGGACCTCGAAATTCGATTCCAGGCACACTCCCTGATCCCATATTTTAATATGGATCCATCGGGACCTTCAAAATACAGATCTGGGTCCATTTACTTAAAACGTTGACCGAAATCAACTAAAATTATCTTTATAGGCAAAAATTCTTATTTTTATCAGTTTTTAGCAAATAAGCCTCCCGGGTCAATACTCGGACTGCGCACGCAAATCAAAAAAATGCTAGAATGAGGCTCTAAAGGCTTCGAAACACAGAGTTTGGTTATAAATCACCAAGCCAAGAGCAGATACTCAACATAACCAGTCGGGTCGTTACAATATGACTCTTAGTCATTCTTGATAGGTGACAAATAATGTGTTAAAAAGATATGACTCTTAGACATTCTTGATAGGTGGCAAATAATGTGTTACGAAAACACTTCAACAATGTGAAGTGTTACCAAAACATTTCAATTCTAAAGATTCTTCAATACAAACAACCCTACAACCAGATGTGATTTCTTACCAAAATTCCTACAAAACTCCTACAAATTCCTTACAATACACTACAATCAGGCGTTAGAAATTCCTACAAATTTTTCAACAAAATATATTGCAATCAAACAATTCCAACAAAAATTATTAGCACCTTAGCAACGTAAAATTTTGTTGTTCTAAAGGAACTTGTCATAAAGGAACTTGTCACGACCCCAGTTCGCCCTCCGTGAACTATCGTGACGGCACCTAGTCCCTATGAATAGGTAAGCCTAACAATGCGGAAAATAATCTAAACTTATGGAATTAAATAGACAAAAGTCAACATAATTGAATGGAACAATATGTAGATGTCACTTGGCATATCAACACAACTTCAAATTCTGAAATACTATCCCCAAAACCTGGAAACTCATGGATCCACAAGCTAAGAAAATGCTACGTAGATCTAATCTCCAGAATGTCTAACAAGAATAGAAGTACAGAAGTACAGAAAGACCAAATACTAAACACAGGAATAGAAAGAGACTCCTCGGTCTACAGACGCGACAGATATACCTCGAAGTCACTAGAGCAGTTGCCTCGCCTCAAGGGTGATAGGGCTGAATATAAGTAGCTGGATCTGCACATGAAAAACATGTACAGAAAGGGCATGAGTACACCACAACAGTACTCAGTAAGTGCCAAGCCTAACCTCGGTTGGGTAGTGACGAGGAAGGTGAGGGCCCTACTGAGATAAAATAAAATATAAGGTATAATAGGATGATATAAGCAATTCAGTTGCAAGTGAACAATAAAAACTTAATACGAGAAATTAAGGAATTTGCAATAACCGAAACAGAGGCTAAATCGATCACAAAGATAATAACCGTGGATCTCGCAGTATCCCGGGGATCTCTTGGTATTCTCAATCTGTACCAGGGATCTCTTAGTATCCTCAATTTGTACCAGGGATCTCTTAGTATCCCGAGGATCTCTTGGTATCCTCAATATATGCTAGGGATCTCTTGGTATCCCGAGGATCTCTTGGTATCCTTAATATATGCTAGGGATCTCTTGGTATCCTCAATATATGCTAGGGATCTCTTGGTATCCCGATTTCATGTGCCGAGGATCTCTTGGTATCCCGTACAATAATCCAAGTCAATATATATAGGGGGATCTCCCGGAATATATTTCGTAGTCCCAAAGTAAACGCACAGTAACAACACGGAGAATCCACCATTTAATTCAGATTCCATATCAATGTAAGCAGGTATTTCTAGCCTAGCATGTTGCACGTAATCCAATTAAGGCATGTTACAAATAAGCAATTAAGTTAACTAGGCATGCTTTTCTAACTAGCAACATGCTAAGTTTGCAAATAGAATAAAAAAGGAGAGAAAGGAACTCAGTTTAAATACTTAAAGTAACAAAATCGAATTTTTCAACAACTAGCTCAAGTACGCACTCGTCATCTCACGTACAGGGCATTTTAGTTACGACAATATCAATCAGAAGGGGAAGGTCCCCCACACAAGGTTAGACAAGCCACTTACCTCGAACAAGTGCAAGTCAACCCGAAACCACGCTTTTGCCACGAGTATCCGACTCCAAATGGCACAAATCTATTCAATTAAATTGCATATTGTAAATAATACTTCAAGTAACTGATTCTACAATTAAATTCTAAGCTAGTACGCGAATAAAATGCCCCTCGGGCCCATGTCTCAGAATCGGGTAAAATTTATATTTCCAGAAATCTCGCACTCTCACGAGTCCAACCATACAAAAATTATCCAAATCCCATAATATTTTGACCCTCAAATCCGTGATTCTATCCAGGAGCTTTTCTAAACTTTTCCAACAAAATTCATGGATTAAATGCTAAAACTAGTAATAGATTCGAGTAATCTATCCAAAATAAAGTCAAGAACACTTACCCAGTTGTTCTCTCTGAAAATCTCCCAAAAATCGTCTCTCCCCAAGCTCCAAATCGTCAAACATGGAAAATGGGACGTCCCATTTTAAGAACTTAATATTCTGTCCAGGACTTTTCTTATTCGCGAACGCGAAGCACAAATGTACATTGTCAAAATTTACTCTTCCTGAACGCGAGTCCCTCTCGCGAACGCAAAACACAAAATGTGCAAGTTCAGAATTTACTCTTTGCGAATGCGAAGCACAAATGTGCTTGTCCAGAATTTCTTCTTTGCGAATGCGAGGCCCTCTTGCGAACGCGAAGCACAATGTGCTAGTCCAAAATTTACTCTTCGTGAACGTGAGGCCCTCTCGCGAATGTAAAGCACAAAATTTATGTTGCCCGAATTTGCTCTTCGCAAACGTGAAGGCTTGATAGCGAACATGATGCCTTGCCAGGTTTGGCCTTTGCGAACGCGACACCTCTCTCGCGAATGCGAAGAAGGAAACCAGACAGTGCAGTAGAAAATTTCTAGCTGCTGCACAAGTCCAAATATTTGATCCGTTAACCATTTAAAACTCACCCGAGGCCCCCGAGACGTCAACCAAACATGCCAACCACTCCTAAAACATCATTCAAACTTGTACCAATCTTCAAAATACTTCAAACAATATCAAAACACCTATTCTTCATCGAATTCACGCGTAAGATTTCTTAAAACTCTAAATATACGTTTTCGATCAAAAAGTATATCAAAACTTGTCTGAATGATCTGAAATTTTGCACACACATCCTAATTGACATAACGGAGCTACTAAAACTTCCGGAACTTCATTTCGGCCCTCGGATCAAAATCTCGCTATCGGGCCGAAAACTTTAAAAATTCAATTTTCGGCATTTCAAACCTAAATTAGCTACGGACCTCCAAAACAAAATCTGTTCACACACCTAAGCCCGAAATCACCTAAAGGAGCTAACGAAACCATCAGATTTTCCATTCTGAGACCGTCTTCACATTGTTCTAACTATGGTCAAATTTCTAAGACTTAAGTTCTCATTTAGGGACTAAGTGTCCCAAAACTCTCTGAAATTTAAAGCCGAACATCCCAACAAATCAAAATAGCAAAAATAAACTTGGGGAAAACAGTTAATAGGGGATCGGGGCATAAATTCCAAAAACGATCGGCCGGATCGTCACATCCTCCTACACTTAAACATTTGTTCGTCCTCGAACGAGCATAAAGACATACCTGGAGTAGTGAAAAGATGAGGGTTGCGGATGCGCATATCCTACTCGGTCTCCCAGGTTGCCTCATCGACCGGTTGGCCCCGCTACTAAAACTTTACTGATGCAATGTTCTTTGACCTCAACTTTCTAACCTACCTGTCCAATATTGTTGCTGGCTCCTCAACATAGGATAGATCCTTGTCCAGTTGGACTGAACTGAAGTTCAACACGTACGACGATTCACCGTGATACTTCCGTAGCATCGAAAAATGAAATATCGGATGAACTCCCACCATGTTGGGAGGTAAGGCAAGCTCATAAGCAACCTCCCCAACTCGCCTTCATATCTCAAAAGGAGCAATAAACCTCATACTCAACTTCCCTTTCTTCCCAAATCTCATAATGCCCTTCATAGGCAAAACACGAATCAGAACATTCTCTCCAACCATATCGGAACCATCATAAACTTTCCGGTCCACATAACTCTTCTGTCTGGACGGAGGCTATACGGAGTCTATCCTGAATCACTTTAAACATTTCCAAAGCATCCTGAACCAAGTTTGTGCCAAATAATCTAGCCTCACCAGGATCGAACCAACCCACCAGTTCTCTAGTGCTCATAATTAACCTGCTCACAGTTGGGGCACCGAGCTACAAACCCGACTAGGTTCTGAAAGATCCAACCTCACAAACTGTCTGGCTAAGGCCTAAAAATTGTCACGACCCAGATTATTCCCACCCTCGGGAGTCGTGATGGCACCTACTACCAGGAGCTACACAAGCCAATCATCAATTACCTCTTTTAGAGAACATCAACAGTATAAACAATAAAGAAGCGCTTAACAATAAAGCAGAAGTCTCAAATAAAATTTACTAAAAGAAATGCGGAAGTTTAACAATCCTCTACCCAGGACTGGTGTCACAATACTCATGAACATCTAGAGAATACTAAATACAAGGTTTGAATGAAACATAAAACTGTCTGCTACGGTACAACGATAACAAACTGAATAAAGTAGAAAGGACTCCGAGCCTGCGGATGCCAGCAAGGCTACCTCGAATGTCCCTGGACTGGATCTCGCTCCCAGAATGCTACTGCTACTCAAATGCTGCTCCCACACCTGAATCTGTGCAAAAAGATGCACAGAGTGTAGCATCAGCACAACCAACCCCATGTGCTGGTAAGTGCCTGGCCTAACCCCGCGAAGTAGTGACGAGGCTAGACCGGACTACCAAACAAACATGTGTTGTTCAAATATATATATATATATATATATATATATATATATATATATATATATATGCAATAGAAGGGAATACAAAAATTTAACAAGTCACAAGGGAGGGGAGCATGTTGTAGGGGTTGTAGCAGTTTAAATACAAGGTAAATAAATAAGGAATGAAACAATGCAACTACAAAGTCAATGAGAGTAATAAATCAAACATGGCATGGAATGTCCTTTCGTGCATTAATAATCGAAACATGGCACTAAATATCCCTTCATACAAATATAATCAAACATGGCACAAAATGTCCCTTCGTGCAAATATAATCAAACATGGCACGAAATGTTCCTTCGTGCAATAATAATCAAACATGGCACAGAACGTTCCTTCATGCAATAATAATCAAACAAGGCACGGAATGTTCCTTCGTGCAAATATAATCAAACATGGCACGGAATGTTCCTTCGTGCAATAATAATCAAACATGGCACGGAATGTTCCTTCGTGCAATAATAATCAAACATGGCACGGAATGTTCCTTTGTGCAATAATAATCAAAACATAGCACGGAATGACCCTTCATGCAATATCACTCTTCCTCACCCAATCAATAATCACAACCAAATGGGGCGAGGGGATAAACAAATAATATGAAATATCCCGGCAAGGAAAAAACACAATTAAACAGTTAAATCCTGGCAAGGGAGCAACAACAATAACCTTCACATCCCTGCAAGGGAGATAATCAATATACTCAAACCATCCCGGCAAGGGATTTATCATATCTCTTTCTATTTCTTTCATCTCTTACTCAATAGTCTTTTTATCGTTTGAGCCAATGCTCCAAAGAATTTACAATTCATAATTAGTCCTTATACTCTTCACATTGCATAGAGTTCATCAATTAACATGGAAGAGTCATAACAGTATCAGGATAAGTGCATACAAGGACCCACGGTCATGCTAGACACCGGTGTATAGATACTCGTCACCATGCCTATACACCGTACTCGATCATTTAGCAGTTAGCAAATAATAACACTCTAATCATACTCCTTCAAGCCAAAGTTAGATCAAACACTTACTTCGAATGCTCCAAACTCAACTCACTCCTCTACAATAGCTTTACCCCTCGAATTCACCACCAAACTGCTCGAATCTAGTCACAAATTACTTGGATATATTAACAAATGCTACTTGAATCAATTCGAATGTATAGAAAAATGAATTTCCCAAAGTTTGTTCAAAAATTCCCATAATGCCACTGAGCCCACGTGGTCAAAACCTGAGGCATGAACCAAAACCTGATTACCCATTCTCCCATGAACTTATATATATAAGTTATTTTTGGAATCGGACCTCAAATTGAGGTCTAAAACCCCAAATTTTAGAAACCCTAGGCTCTACCCTAAATTTCCAAATCTCCCCATTAAAATCTTTATTTTGAGGTTGAAATTATGTTTAAAGATGTTGAGTGAAGAAAATAAGTTAAAAATCACTTACCAATCGTTTTGAAGAAAGAGAATCGTTTGGAAAAATCACCTCTTATGTTTTGGTTTTTGAAAAAGTGAAAAATGACTGAAAATCCCGACTTTATATACTTTATTGAAGGCTGGCGCGGACCGTACAAAAATGCACTGCGGCCGCACCGAGAAAGGGAAGAAAATGACTCTCTGAACTCACCCAACATAGATTGCACTGATTTGGTGCGCGACCGCGCTGGTTGAATGGACCCACGACTAACTCTTTGAATCTTCCAGCGCGGACCGCACTGATTTGGTACGCGGCCGCGCTGGTCGACCTGAACTTTACTAGCCCTCTGAACCTAACCATGAGGACTGCGCAGAAATGCACCGCGTTCGTACGGCTTCCAGCGCGGACCGCGCGAAAACGACCACGGCCGCGCTGGGGCCTGCAACACCTGGACCTGCAACATCTGATACTTTTAAGTCTAAGACCCTCTCGGGACCTACTCAAAACTCACTAGAGCCCTCGGGGCTTCAAACCAACATAATATAATCTCAAAAACATACTACGGACTCATCAGTGCGATCAAATCGCCCCAATAACATCATATTTCATCAATTCGGGTCTCAATACCCATGATTTCTCTCCAATTTCATAAAGCATCAAGTTTATGATTTCTAACTCAAAACATGTCAAATGACGTCCAAATTTATCCAAAATTTACAGTTATCATTTAAACCATATATAAGATTTGTGTCGTGCGTCAGAACCAAAATACGAGCCTGACGGCACAGTCTTCTAAACAATTAACACTTTCTAATTCTTTAAATATTTTTTTTTGAAAACAATTTCACATAACAATTCATTTCTCGGACTTGGGACCTCGGAATTTGATTCCGGGCATACAACCAAGTCTCATATTTTTCTACGGACCCTCCAGGACTGTCGAATCATGAGTCTGAGTCCGTTTGTCCAAAACATTGATCGGAGTCAAGGTTAATCAGTTAAAACATCAAAATTTATTATCTTTCTCACAATTTCACATTTAAACTTTTCGGCTACGCACCCGGACTGTGCACACAAGTCGAGGCAACCCCCAAGTGAGGTTTTCACGGCCTCAGAAGTATAGAGTGAGTAGGAATACAAGTGATGACCCTTTTGGGTCATCATATTCTCCACCTCTAAAACAATCGTTCGTCCTCGAACGGACAAAAAAAAAGAAGTACCTGAGTCGGGGAAAAGATGAGGATAACGGCTCCGCATATCAGACTCGGGCTCCCAGGTCGATGCCTCAGGAGGCTGACCTCTCCACTGGACATGCACTAAAGGAAAACTCTTCGACCTCAACTATCAAACCTGCCGGTCTAGAGTGGCTACCGGTTCCTCCTCATAGGACATATCCTTGTCCAATTGGACAGTACTGAAGTCTAACACATGGGTGGGATCGCCGTGATACCTCCGAAGCATAGACACATGGAAAACTGGATGCACGGCTGATAAGCTGGGTGGCAATGCAAGCCTATAAGCCACCTCTCCCACTCAGTCAAGAAGCTCAAACGGGCCAATGAATCTATGGCTAAGCTTTCCCTTCTTCCCGAACCTCATCACGCCCTTCATAGGCGACACTCGGAGCAATACCCGCTCACCAACCATGAAAGCTACATCTCGGACCTTACGGTCTGCATAAGTCTTCTGCCTAGACTGAGCTGAACGAAGCCTCTCCTGAATGATCTTGGCCTTATCTAAGGCCTCCTGAACTAAATCTGTACCCAACAACCGAGCCTCTCCCGGCTCAAACCATCCCACTGGAGATCGACATCACCTACCATACAACGCCTCATATGGAGCTACCTGAATGCTGGACTGGTAGTTGTTGTTGTAGGCGAACTCTGTTTAGGGCAAAAATTGGTCCCACAAGCCTCCTAAATCAATGACACAGGCTCGGAGCATATCCTCCAATATCTGGATAGTCCTCTCGGACTGACCGTCCGTCTGGGATGAAATGCTGACTCAACTCAACCTAGGTGCCTAACTCTCGCTGAACCGCTCTCCAGAATCGCGAGGTAAACTGCGTACCCCGATCCAAAATGATAGATACCGACACACCATGAAGGCGAACAACCTCCCGAATATAAATCTCGACTAACCACTCAGATGAATAGGAGACTGCCACGGGGATGAAATGTGCTGACTTGGTCAGCCTATCAACAATAACCCATATCGCATCGAACTTCTTCCGAGTCAACGGAACTCCGGTAACGAAGTCCATGGTAATCCTCTCCCACTTCTACTCGGGAAGCTCAATCCTCTGAAACAAACTATCAGGTCTCTGATGCTCATACGTAGCCTGCTGACAGTTCAAACATCGTGCCACATATGCGACAATATCTTTCTTCATCCTATGCCACCAATAATGCTGCCGCAAGTCCTGATACATCTTCGCGGCGCTCGGGTGAATAAAATACTGAGAACTATGGGCCTCTGCTAAGATCGACTCTCGAATCCCATCAACATTGGGCACACAAACTCGCCCCTGCAATCTCAAAACACCATTATCATCTAAGGTAATCTTCGTGGCACCTCCACGCTGCACCGTGTCTCTCAGGACACAAAAATGGGGATCATCAAACTGCCGATCACGGATACGCTCCAATAATGAAGAACGAGTGACCGTGCAAGCTAACACTCTGCTAGGCTCAGAAATGTCTAACCTCACCAATCGATTGGCCAAGGCCTGAATATCCAAAGCAAGCGGTCTCTGGCTGACTAGAATATAAGCAAGACTACCCATGCTGGCGGACTTCCTGCTGAATGTGTCGGCCACCACGTTGGCCTTCCCCGGGTGATACAAAATAGTAACATCATAATCCTTCAATAGCTCCAACCACCTCCTCTGCCTCAAGTTCAACTCCTTCTACTTGAACAAGTATTGCAGCCTCTTGTGATCAGTGTACACCTCACACATCACACCACGTAAATAATGCCTCAAAATTTTCAAAGAATGAACAATGGTTGTCAACTCTAGATCATAAACCGTATAATTCTTCTCGTGGATCTTCAATTGCCTCGAAGCATAAGCAATGACTCTACCATCCTGCATCAATACCGCACCAAGCCCAATACGGGAAGCATCACAATAAATTGTATAAGGCCCTGAGCCTGTGGGCAAAAACCAATACCGTTGCCGTAGTCAGGGCTGTCTTGAGCTTCGGAAAGCTCACCTCGCACTCATCCGACCACCTGAATTGAGCACCCTTCTGGGTCAATCTGGTCATCGGGGCTGCGATGGATGAAAATCCCTCCACAAACCGACGATAGTAAACTGCTAACTCCAAGAAACTCTGAATCTCTATCGCTAAAGCTGGTCTAGGCCAGTTCTTGACTGCCTCTATCTTCTTCTGGTCCACTTGAAGACCCTCTACTGATACAACGTGACCCGGAAATGCAACCGAACTCAACCAGAACTCGCACTTCGACCTGTCAAGCCAGCTTCAAAGTGCGGACCGCACACAGAACTGTATGGCCGCAGAACCTCCGCATGGGCAATTTTGTCCGATAATTTTTGCTGGGTATAAATAGTTCTTTTACTCAAATTTAGGTCAAGTTTTGAACACCAAAAAATCGATAGCAGTTTTTCCATTACTGCTTTGGGTAACATTGTAATAGTTTATCATATATATATATATATATATATATATATATATATATATATATATATATATATATATATATATATATATATATATATATATATATATATATATATTATTTTATCATTTTAAAATTGGATTTTCTTCCCTTTATCATCTATTTTGCATTTAATCTTATTTTCTTCTTTAGTTTGGTCAATTTTCTCTATGAGTAGCTAATTTTTAGCAACGGTTGTGACCCAACCCTAGTGTGGGTACCTAATGGGTGTTTAATATATGGCTTGTTTGTGATTGGATGAGTGATATTTAGCCTAGTTTTTGCTTCAATTTAAGAATTAATGGTTGCAAACATTAATTCATGCCTAATTAACTTAGACTCTACTTGAGAAAGAGATACTAAGTCTAAGAAAACTTGGCTAACAAGGAATTGGGGCGAATTCAAGAAATTAATAGCGATTAATGGTTTGAATCTAGAGATAGTAAGGTCCGACTTGAGCATCTATAACTTGTTTTGTGAATTATCCATTTGGACTTGAGAAAGACAAATTAGGAAAAATCACTCTAACTACCGAGAGGTATTGAGTGGGTAATTGTGTTTGATTGCTATATTACTCCCCAACCAGTCAAACCTACCCTAAAGCCCACAATCTGTTAGGTAACCACCTAGGTGGAAGTCACGTCCCTAGATATTTTATAATCTTGAAAAACAACAAGACCAAAAATATCGTCCTCTACCTTTTCATTTTCAAACATTAGCATAAAAATTAGAAGTAGAAAGAAATAACGAAACATGTGAAAGTGTATTTTGGTCACATTGTACACTTAGTCTAGATATATACCTAATCCAATATAAGCTCTTTGGGGAATCGACTTCGACTCACTTTGGGTAATTATAATTGCATCGACCGCTTCACAATCCCAATCAGTGGTGTGAATTTGGGCGACATCAATTTTGGCGCCGTTGTCGGGGAGCTAAAAATGGATTTAGCTATATATTTGGTTTTGTGTGTGATTTTTCTTCCTTTCCTTCCGAGTTACTAATCTTTTTGTGAAACAATTATACGTGATACAATGGCTCTCAATAATAATGATCCTCTCGGAAACGTGCCATTAGGGGATGACAGGGATGATGACCAAGTTGTTGAGTCTCCTCTTGAACCTCAAGCAAATAGACGAGACCGGCCACCTCAAGACAATGTTCCCATTCCACTCCCACCTCCTTCAAGAGCAGCGTCACACCGGGTGTTGCCCAATGAATGATACGCAAGTGGCGTAGTCCCGCCCCACAATAGGCCAAGAAATTTTCAAATAACAAATGTTATGCTTATGTTTTTGGAACAACGGGGATTCTTTATCGGGGCTCCGAATCAAAATACATATAAGCACTTGAAAAGGTTTATTGGCACCTACTGGGGGAGTAAGCAGACAAACGTCTCTGAGGATACTTTAAGATTGAGGTTATTCCCTTTCTATCTATAGGGGAAGGCTTGGGATTAGTTAGAGAGGTTGCCAAATCATTCTATCCATACATGGGATGAATTGGCCGAGAAATTCATTTCCAAGTTCTTTTCTCTCAGGCATATGGCAACTCCTAGGGATGAGATTCTAGCTTTCAAACAAGAACCCAATGAGCCTTTGCATGAGATATGAGAAAGGTATCGTACTATGGTGAAAGAGTGCCCGAACAATGACATGACGGAGGCTATGATTCAACAAACTTTCAATAGGGGGATCAATACTACCAATCAATGTGTGGTCAACCAATTTGCTCGTGGAAATTTCATGACAACTCCGTATGCAGAAGCTTGTGAGATTCTTGATGAAATGGTGGATACTTCATCGGCATGGCAAAGTAGAGCAAATTTTCCTCAAGGCGATCCAAATGTGATTCACTTTCATAAAGAATTACATGATCATGGCCAAGCAATTGCCAAGTTGACCACCACAATGAATCAACTAGCCAAAGCTCAACTTCAACAAGTGCAAGGTCCCAAGCAAGTAAATTCAATTGAGGTAGTTAGTATGATGGTAAACAAGAGAAGGCAAAAGGATCCTCAAGTGCAAAACCGGGTTAAAAATTATGTGCAAGGTGATAGTGGATTTGATCAAGATGGACAATAAAATAAACAAGAAGAGGAGGTACAATATGTGAACAACTTCCAAGGGCAAAGAAACAACAATCAAGGCCAGAATCAACAATAATGGCGACCACAAGGAAATTGGAATTCAAACAATCAAGGTAGTTGGAACAATCAAAACAACGAAGGGAATTGGAACAATTAAAGCAATCAAGGAAATTGGAATGGTAAAAATAACCAAGGCAATTGGAGTGGTAATAATCAAGGTTATTGGGGAGGTAACAACCAAGGAGGGTAGAACAGCAACAACAACACCGGGGGTCGGGTTTTCAAAGGCCCTTGATGTTTCAACAATCGAGGAACCCACCTCTTTATACTTCTCAAGGTCCGAGCTCTTCCACCAATGAGATGGGAAGAATTGAGAACATGTTTAAACAAATGATGGAGAAGAATGCCAACTCCGATGCTCAACTAGCCTCTCACAACACTTTAATTAACAGTTTGGAAGTTCAATTGGGCCAAATCTCGCAAGTTTTGAACACTCATCCTAAGAGGGAACTACCAAGTGATATGGTGGTAAACCCGAAGGGCGGGACAAACACGAGACATGCCATGGCCATTACAATAAGGAATGGAAAAGGTGGGGATGCAACTACCTCAAGCCAAAAGAAGATTGTGGATGATGAACAATTGGTACAAGAAGGTGAGATGCTAAGAAATGAAGTGCAAGAAAATGATGAGGTGAGAATTGATATTGAAGATAATATGGAGGAGACTCAAGAAGAAGTGAATCCGTCTAGGGAGCACATCGTTGACATACCGGAGCCGGTAGTGCCAAACACTAAGGCACCAATGCCTAGACCTCCTCCTCCATATTCTCAAAGGATTGCCAAGCAAAATGGAGGGAACAAATTCAAAACTTTTATTGATATGATGAAGAGGTTGTCTCTTAATGTACCATTGGTTGAGGCCTTGGATAAAATGTCGGGTTATGCAAAGTTCATGAAGTACTTGATGACAAAGAAAAGATCAATGAATTGTGAGACTATAAAGATGACACATCAAATGAGTGAAATTGTGCACTCAATGGCTCCTAAATTTGAAGATCCGGGCTCTTTCACAATCCCATGCACCATTGTAAGTGCCAACGTTTCCAAAGCTTTATGTGATCTTGGGGCAAGTATCAACTTGATGCCCTACTCGATTTTCAAAGCATTGGGGATTGGGAAACCAAGACCACATATATGAGATTGCAAATGGTGGATCGTACAATGAAGATATCTTTTGGTATTATTGATGATGTGTTGGTTTGTGTTGACAAGTTCATCCTCCCGGCGGACTTTGTGATTCTTGATTGTGAAGTGGACTATAAGGTGCCTATTATTTTATGTAGACCTTTACTTGCTATGGGGAAGGCTCTTATTTATGTGGAAGCCGGTGAGCTCACCTTCCGTGTGGGTGATGAAATGGTGGTCTTCCATGTGTGCAAATCTATATGGCAATCGAATAGCAATGAAGTTTGTTCATTTGTGGATTTGGTCACCGATAAGATTATTGATGATGCTAGTGCCACAATGAATATTGAGGATAATTTTGAAGTTGTTTTGATCAACCTTGATAATGATTAGGAGAAAGAAGGCTAAGTGGAATGTGTGAATGCATTGCAAGGAATAGGGTCGTCCTTGGATCTTGAAAACCGGAATACTCCTCCAACAAAGCCCTCAATCGAGGATCCTCCCACTTTGGAATTAAAGGCATTGCCTTCGCATCTCAACTATGAATTATTTATCCCTTCTTCTACTTTATCGGTTATACTTTCCTCTTGTTTGACTAACATGCAGGTGGAGTCCACATTGGAAGAGAGAAATTGGATGTACATTGGCGAATATCAGGGGCATAAGCCCCGCCTTTTGCATGCACAAGATTATTTTGGAGGAGGGTTCCAAACCCTCCGTTGAACATCAAAGAAGGCTAAATGAAGCAATGCAAGAGGTGGTCAAGAAGGAGGTAATCAAGTGGTTGGATGTCGGGGTTGTTTATCCCATTTTCGATAGTTCGTGGACTTCTCCGGTGCAATGTGTCCCAAATAAATGGGGAATGAATGTGGTTACCAATGAAAAGAACGAGTTGATTCTTACAAGAACGGTGACCGAGTGGAGAGTGTGTATGGACGATTGCAAGGTCAACAAAGTCACAAGAAAGGATCATTTCCCACTTCCCTTCCTTGATCAAATGCTTGATAGGTTGGCCGACCGTGCTTTCTATTATTTCCTCGATGGGTATTCCGTATAAAAGCAAATTCTTATTGCTCTGGAGGATCAAGAAAAGACTACTTTCACATGTCCCTATGGTACTTTCGCATTCTTGCGGATGCCATTTGGGTTATGCAATGCACCGACAACTTTTCAACAGTGTATGATGGCTATTTTCACCGACATGGTGGAGGATATTCTTGAGGTCTTCATGGATGACTTTTTCGTGGTTAGGAATTCTTTTGATGATTGCTTGAACAATTTGGATAAGGTCTTGGCAACATGTGAGGAGATGAACTTGGTATTGAATTGGGGAAAATGTCACTTCATGGTCGAGGAAGGCATTGTCCTAGGCCATAAAATTTCAAAGAATGGTATTGAGGTCGACAAGGCCAAAATAGAGGTAATTTCTAAACTTTCGCCCCTACATCCGTGAAGGGAGTGAGAAGTTTCTTGGGTCATATGGGGTTCTATCGTCGTTTCATCAAGGATTTTTCCAAAGTAGTGAACCCCTCGTGTAAACTTTTGGAGAAGGATGCCAAATTCCACTTAAATAATGCATGAAGGCATTTGAATTGCTCAAGTTCAAATTGTCAACTACTCTTATTATAACCGCACCAGATTGGAGCTTGCCTTTTGAGCTCGTGTGTGATGCAAGTGATGTGGCGGTTGGAGCAGTTTTGGGGCAACGAATCAACAAAATCTTCCATTCGATCAACTATGCTAGTAAGAATGATGCCCAAGTCAATTACACAGTGACCAAATAAGAACTAGTTGCTATTATCTTTGCTATGGAGAAGTTCCGCCCGTACTTGATGGGTACAAAGGTGATTGTCCACACCGATCATGTGGCGCTTCGATACTTAAGGAGCAAGAAGGATTCAAAGGCGAGGTTAATGTAGTGGGTGATTTTATTGCAAGAGTTTGATCTAGAGAACCAAGACCGCAAAGGTAGTGAAAATCAAGTTGCGGACCACTTGTCTCTATTGGAGGAGGAGGAGGAGAGGCCACATGATGGACTTGAGATCAATTATTCCTTCCCCGAAGAGCAGTTGCTAACCATTCAATGACCAGGATACCATGGTTTGCCGACGTAGCAAATTATCTTGTGAGTGGCATTGTACCGAATGATTTCTCTTCAAACCAAAGGAAGAAGCTCAAATGGGATTGCCTTGACTATTATTGGGATGAAACGTATCTCTTCCAAATTTGTACCGATAGTATGATTCGAAGATGTGTGCCGGGGGAGGAACAAGTGGAAATTCTTGAGGCTTTCCAATCTTCACCGTATGGTGGTCACCATGGTGGATCTAGAATGGCAACAAAAGTGTTGAGTTGTGGATTCTATTGGCCTACTCTCTACAAGGGCGCTAGTGATCTAGTCAAGCATTGTGATGAATGTCAAAGGGATGGTGGGATTACTAAGAAGAATGAGATGCACCTCACTACCATCTTGGAAATTGACATCTTTGATGTGTAGGGCATTGACTTCATGGGACTATTTGTGAGCACTTGTGTAAATACCTACATTCTAGTCGCAGTTGATTATGTGTCTAAATGGGTTGAGTTCATTGCTTTACCCAACAATGAAGCGAATGTGGTGGAGTTTTTGAAGAAGAACATCTTTACAAGATTTTGTACTCTAAGGGCCATCATAAGTGATGGCGGTTCGCATTTTTGCAACAAGGCCTTTGATACATTACTCACCAAGTATGGTGTCACTCACAAAGTCTCGACCCCCTATCACCCTCAAGCAAGTGGAAGTTTTCAATAGGGAGATAAAGAGTATTTTTTCAAAGACAGTGAATGCCAACCGGATGGATTGATCAAGAAAGCTTGATGATTCTCTTTGGGATTATAGGACGGCTTACAAAACACAGATTGGGATGTCTCCATACCGATTGGTGTTCGAGAAAGCTTGTCACCTTCCGTGGATCTTGAGCATAAGTCTATGTGGGCTTTGAAGAAACTTAATCTTGAATGGGATGTCGCCGCCAACTTAAGGGTGGCACAATTGAATGAGATACATGAGTTATGGTACCATGCCTACACAAGCTCGTCTCTATACAAGGAGAAGATGAATTACCTCCATGACAAGTACATTCGAAACAAGGAGTTCAAAGAAGTTGATCTTGTGTTATTATTCAACTCTCGGCTGCGGTTGTTTCCGGGCAAGTTGAAGTCAAAATGGAGTGGCCCGTTTGAAGTTGTTGGTGTGACACCATTCAGAGCATTAGACTTTAAAAATAAGAATGATGAAGTGTTTAGAGTCAATGGGCACCGGGTGAAGTACTATCTTGGAAAAGTTGATGATTGTCACATCTGGCGGTTCTTCATTTCAAGTGATTGGTAATTTACATCGTGCTGCAATGTTAAATCAGGCGCTTCCTGGGAGGCAACCCATGTGTCTTTTTCTTTATCTTTTTCTTCTTCTTTAAATAGGTTTTGTTTTGTGCTAACTAGTTTTGAAGCATATGCAGGAATGAGTTTGCTTTGTAGGTACTGTGCCGAGAAAAATGGCTAAGTGTTGAAAAAGTGCGGATCGTACAATCTTCTATGCCACATAATTCTGTGTGCGGACGCACAACTTGAGACCCAAAAATGCAATGCTCTGAAGTTTGGTCTGATAGAAAACATAGCCATTCTGCGGCCACAATCACTTTTGTGCGGACCATAGAGCTCATCAAGATCCAAGTAAAGAGTGCGGACTGCACTCAAAATTGTGCGGCCGCACTCAGCTTAACTTTTGACCGACTTGGTCAACCTATAAATAGAACCTCAATGAACTATTCACAACTTTACACATTCTGAGTTCTTGAGACCTAAGCTAGTACAGTGCACGACAAATTAGCGCACACTCCTCATTCATTTCATCAGTGTAGATTCCCACTTGGATCCTTCATCACTGGTATGTTCAATGCATTTTTAGATTTTTCAATTTTTCTTAGTTTTTGTTCTTTAGCAGTATAGTTATTTCTAGGCCTAAAATGCCAAATGTTATTCATGTGTGGTAAAAATCATGTGGGTAATATCATATATGTTCATTAGGGACTCGGTAGATCATTAATCATGTTTATTTGGAAATACCATATCTAAATTGTGTAAAAATTGCAAAATATAAAGTCAGTGATATATGATTTCAAATTGTGCGTCCGCACACAAAAATTATGCAGTCCACAAATCTTGAGTTAGGTCAAAATGTAATGCTTGAAAAGTGCGAACCGCACTCAAAATTGTGCGGTCCGCAGAAAAATTGTGCGGCCGCCGAAAAATGTGTGCAACCGCATTGTTGAAATATCAGAGAACCAGTAGTCTGAACCTGGTATTGTGAGGCCACACTCAAAAATGTGTGGTCTGCACATCAGGATGTGCAACCGCACTTTGAAATTGTACGGTCGGCATATGGCAGTCTGCGGCCGCACTCACTTTTGTGCGGTCTGCAATGTCTCTTTTGAACATTATTTTGCTGCATCTATTAACAATGTCTTTGACCTGTAACTGAATCATGTGCCTTGTATTGCAAACAATGGTTCGATCATGAGGTAGAGGTGACACTTCTAAAGGGAGGGGTGAACCCTCCCGAGGCCGAGGCAGGGGCAACCTCCCACTCTCAGTCCATAGAGCAATATCCCTGAACCTTCAAAATCCAGTGAATATCTCCCATCTAGGGAAGCCTCGGAGGGAATCTCTGTGCAAGCACAACTCGATGCACAATCTCAACCCAAACAAGTTCCGGGTAGACTATAATTGAGAGATGAATTCTCCTCCTCTACTAGTTCTTTTGAGGGTTCGAAAGAGGGTAGCCAAGATTCTGAGCCCTCTTCCTCACATGCCCTCGCAGCACCTATCCCCGTTGATGATAATGATAATGCTCCTGATGATGGTAGAGGTGGTGACACTAGAGCGGGTGGCCTAGAGAGGTAGAAGAAGAAGGAGGTATAAGAAGATAGATTTGTGAGCTTGACGGCCTTCACAAGGTTCAGAGAATGGTGTCCCCAGAGATCACTCACACTTGAGCGGCAATTCTTAGTGAATGACTTGGATAAAGACAACCCCAATGTCCTTAGGCAGTTGAGGGAGCGCAAAGGGTGGATGTGGTTCACCCAGAGTATTATGGATGCCAATGAGCACTTGGTACGTGAATTCTATGTCAATGTGGCACACATCAAGAAAGGTACCAAAGTGACCAAAGTAAGGAATTTGAAGGTTAGATTTGATCAATGCACTCAGAACACTTACATGGGATTTGAGGAGGTAGAGGCAGTCTAGTACATGGAGAAACTTGCTATGGGTGATGCAGTTCGCCCTTGGCTAGCACAAATCTTGGCAGCTCCAGGACCATCACCATCGTGGATCACAGCGAGAGTTCCCGTTGCACGGAACACCCGTAATTTTGAAGCAAAAGGGTGGAAAACTTTTGTGTGCAGCCGGATAGACCCGAGCAGGAATGAGAACAATCTTCCACTTCCCCGAGCAGTTGTGGTAGCATCTATCATGGCCAGGTACCCAATCAATATGGGTTCCATCATGTTGGCCAACAAGTTTTTAGTTGTCCAAAAAGGTGAAAGCTCCTATCCATATCCAAAAACCCTAACTGAATACCTTAAGGATGCCAAGGTGGAGCTAAGGAGATTTAATACACAGGTGCGGGCCAAAAATCCCTTCTCATGGTACTCTTTGCAAGGACCGGGGAACCCAAAGTTCAAGGGTAAAGCAACTACCATCGGTGGCCAGTCTGATGAGCCAACAATGGTGGTTACAAATTCAGGTGTTGAGCCTTTTACAGCTTCCATGCCTTCCAAAGCAGCCGGTCCTTCCACCGATACAGTTGACATGCCACCACATCCATCTTCTAGACCATCTATATCAATACTAGTGCCTACCTCATCCACATATCCACTCACTACAATGCGACTCTTCCAGACATTGGCGAGTCTCAACAACTGGATACAGACATCTACTTCAAAGTTGTCTAACATATCGAGTGTTGTTGCAACACAGTCTTCTACCCCAGCAACATCATAGGTACCTCTGTCAGTGGAGGAAATATTGAAGAAGATCCTAGACAATGAGAAAACCATCATGGATACATTGGTGTCACATGGGGAGCTATTGAGGAGTTGGGAAAACAGGTGAAGAAGAAGCGGAAATTCCAAGCTTCAAAGAAATCGATGGATAGATTGAGGAAATAAGTGTCCAAGATAGCATTTGTTGGGTATATACCACTTGATCTGCTGATGGAGTCAGCACCAGCAACATCATCGAGGCATCAGAGGCAGTAGCTGGCCAGTCTGAAGAGTCAGACCTTGCTGCCTACACTGTTGAGGAGATGCTTTAGATGTTCACCAATATGCTATTCCCCGACCGGAGGATGATGAGATCCAGTTGGTAGAGCCTAATGATGCTGATGATCACACTAAGACCACATAGGGAGTTCTCTTAACTCTCTACCCGTCCTTATTCTGATTTTTGTTAAGCATTGAGGACAATGCTTATTCTTATTCGGGGGGGGGTGGGCTATTTTGGTTGATTCAATATGACATTGGCCTGTAATAACTTTAATACTCTTTTTTATTTTATTTGTTCTCTCTTTCATATGTATACATTCCTCCCTTTCTTTTGTTGTACATATTCTATTCCCCTCGGTTTGTATATTCGTTTGTCTTACTTTCAGTAGTTTATTTCATGGCTTCTTTAGCTTGATTTTCTTAGTTGTATAACTTCTTATTTACTTTAATAGCTTCTTTTTGTTTTGGCAGCTTCTTTTATGTTTAAGTGAGCAATAACCCTTTGATTTTCTTAATTCACTGTTCTTTCCAAAGGTGGGTTGTGTGTGAACCGGGTGGCTCTTCCCAACGATGGATGGCATGACAACCTTCGTAAGGGGTTGAGTCAGTTTTTGATGTTTAGGTAAAAATAGTAGTATTAATGAATAAAAAGGGTCAAACATGCTCCACTTGGTACCAACACATTTAACTATGGCTTTATGGTTAAAAATAAGTTCTTGGCAAGAAATAGCTCTAATTAGTGACCTTTAGACTTTTGTGTTGACTTGAGCAATCGTCGAGTGGTTTAGTTGAACCATTAGTGATTTTAAATCTTGAATATGGTTGTTGTGGGCCCTCGGCTCTATCCTCTTTAACAATCCAATTGTGTGAAAAGTGGGCCCTTGCAAGTCCAAGTACCCGTGCGAACGGCCTAGAACTTTTCCCGAATGTGTGTCTAGGTGAAATTTTAAGTTTTGCTTGGCTTGAGAAGTGATTGTAGGCTCTCCTTGGCCCGCTTGAAATTGTCCATGACCCACCAATGTTGTTATACCTCGTCAACCCATTTGAGCCTTAGACCTTTCTCATTTGATAGCCACATTACAAGCCTTTACCCATTTTGTAGTGACCCTCTCTTGGCACCCTAGCTTTCCTTATCACTCTTGAGAAGTAATTGGCAAAAATGTAGGTTTTGGGGAGAGAAGAGGAGTTTGAAAGTGGTATAAAGGCACAAAAAGAGAATAAATGAAGAAAAAGAAGGCAAAGAAAAAGAAAGGATGAACAAAAGAAAAATGCAAAAACAAAGTTAATAAAGTGAAGAATTGAAAAGATTCAAAGAAAAGCAATGATTCAAACCATGGAGAAAACAAAGAAGTAGCAAATGACCATCATGACCAAGAAAGAGTGATGTTATGTCTCTCTAGTCCCCCTAAAAAAAAAAAGTTAATGACTCAAAGAGTCGGCAAAAACATGAGCCAAAAAGATAAAATTGGAGTGCTTAAGGAAAGATGAACCTATTTCTATTCCAACATTCTCTTACCTTTTCCAAAAGCCTTCTACATTCCGCAAAAGCCCTACGTGATTTCAAGACGGGTGAACTTGCATTAGTGGTGATTTACATTAGGGGCAAGCATATGGTACTTAGAGTCGTACTTGTGACATTCTTTTGAAAGAGATGAGCGAACTTTTCACAAATCCTTGAATTGAGTGCTACATTCTTAAGTGAGATATGCTAACGGAAGTAGATGAGGAGGAGTTTGGGATCCACAATGACCTACATGAAAGAGCGATCTTCCTTGATGAATAAAGTCAACTCTTGATGCTCTAGTGTCACAGTAGAACTATTGTACTCGAAAAGTAAAATCATTGGCTTATTGATAATTCATAAGTGTTATGGGTAATTGTTGGTCCCAATTGATGTGTGTTTGATTCACCTTAGGCTAGCTGAAATAGCTCTTTTCTTGTGGAGGTGGGAATTACCTTATTTGCTTAAGGACAAGCAAAAGCTTAAGTTTGGGGGAGTTGATAAGTAGGACTTTTGACTACTTATTTGCACTTTTTTACTTTCATTTTAGCTCAAAATTGCTTAAAGGTATTCCTGAAAACTGATGAAATGTGCTTACTTGCTGGAGTGTTGGAATATAAGTTAAAGAGATGAAAATCAACTCAAGAAGGAGTAATTTTGGACAAGGACTAAAATAAAGAAAAAAGAGCAAAATGGGGACTGCACATTTTTTAGTGCGGCCGCAAACCAAGAAGAAGCCTCTGACATATTTCCTTTGCAAAGTGCGGACCGCACAATTATTGTGTAACCGCAGAAGATGAGGTTCAGAGAGATGGGATTCTGGGACCATGAAGAAGTGTGTACTGCACTATTATTGTGCGGCCGCAGAATAAAAATTGTGGCGGTACTCAGAAATGTGCAGTCCACAGAAGTCTTGAATGTCAAGTTCAAGTTTAAGAGTGCAGCCGCACACAGAAATGTGCAGTCTGTGGTAGTGAGGCCACAACCAAGAATTATGCGGCCGTAGAATTCCATCCTGTCTAGTATTTTAAAAGGCATATCCGGAGCGAGCTCCGAGGCGAGGCGGACCAAAAATGCCCCGAGGCGATGGTGGGGGGCGAAAGTCTCGTAAGGCGTACGACCAGAAGTTCGGGGCGTACGACCAGAAGTTCGGGGCGTACGCCCGGGCGAGTTTTTTGGTAGAGGCGTTAGCCCAAAAGACATCTTTTTAAAAAGTAATTAAAAACATTAAATTTAAAAGTACACTTTTTGAATATTGCTAAAAGCCCTAAAGTAGAAGTCTTTCCCAATTCTTTCCGCTAGTCTGCCTCTGCCAAGAGCAAGATTTATCACTTTTTTTGCAACATAAATCTTCATTCTCCTCCGTACATCAAATTCAACAGGTTTGTTCCTTCTTCCATGTAAAATCTTTATTATTTTGAACTCATTACTTTTCTCTCTTTTTATATTTCACTGTTAGTTTGTAAATATGTATGTAATTAGTTTTTCAAGTTTAGTATTTCTCTTTCTCTCTTTCAAAATATAATATGGAATAATATGTATGTGTGCTTCTATATATATTCATTAGATTTATAAGAAAGTGGGTATGTTGAATAACTTTGATTTTTGTATATGGAAATTGGAATTTAATTGTTGTCAAGGAAAATATAGAATCTTTTTCAATTTATGTTTAATTATTTATCTTCATGAGTAGTCCACATTCTACAAAGTAAAGGATCCTTTTTTCATGTCTAAATCTTTACTTTGCTTTACAAAATAAAAATGACAAAATTAAGATTTTTAACTCATTTCTGTTGTAGTAGCAGGTGAACTCTTCAAAATCAAAAGTTGCAGAAAATGGATGAAGGTTAGTCTGAAGATGTGAGCAAAAAAGATTCTACCTGGAAGTATACAATCTCAAATCAGGAGGAAAAAATTTTTAGGTGTAGGTTTTGCACCCAAAAATGTACTAGCACTATCGACCGATTGAAACATCATTTAGCATGTACTCATAAAGGAATGAATCCTTGTCCCAAGGTTCCTGCTGATGTAGGAGAAGAATGTAAGAAAGCATTACTGGAGTTGAAAAATTCAAAAGCTAGGCGCAATGCTACTATAGAAGAAATCTGAATTGCTGCAACTGGAGGAAGTAATATTGGTGGTGAGTCAGGTACCTCATCATATAATGACGCTTTATCACCAAAGCCTAGAGGTCCAAAAGATAATTTTATTAATTCACAAGCTAGGCAAGCTACTTTGAATTCTAAATGGAAAAAGGAGGAAAGAAAATTAGTTTGCCAGCAGATTGGCCGATTTTTCTTCTCAAGTGGAATACTGTATAATGTTTCAAACGATCCTAACTATTTGCCAATGTTTGACGGAGTATCAAACTTTGGGCCAGGTTTTCAACCTCCAACAATGCATGAGCTAAGAACATGGATACTAAAAGCAAAGGTTGCCAACATTAACAGTGTGATGATCTGGCCGGTCGTCTTAAGAATTAATGTCCCAGTCCCCTATTAACTGCTTTCACCAAGTTTATTTATGCTAATTTGAATTGCCGGGATGTTCGGTTTTGAGTTTCGGAGAGTTTTGGGATACTTAGTCACTAAATGAGAGCTTAAGTATTGGAAAGTTGCCTGTAGTCGGAACAGTATGAAGACGGACTCGGAATGGAAATATGATGGTTCTGTTAGCCCCGTTAGGTGATTTCAGAGTTGGGAGCATATTTGGAATGTGTTTTGGAGGTCCGTAGCTGATTTAGGCTTGAAATGTCGAAGTTTGAATTTATGAAGTTCCCGATCCGATGGTGAGATTTTGATCCGAGGGTCGGAATGGAATTTTGGAAGTTGCAGTAGCTCCGTCATGTCATTTGGGAAGTGTGTGTAGAGAGGTTTGGTTAGGTTTTTTATCGAAAGCGTGTTTTGATAGAATTTAAAGTTGTTAGGCTTAAATCATTGGTTAATTGTTTCTGACAATGTTTTAAGTAGTTTAAGGATTGGTACAAGTTTGAATGATGTTACAGAATATGTCTGTAGGTTTGGTTGAGGTCCCGGGGGCCTCGGGTGTGTTTCGGGGGCTCAACGAAGCATTTTGGAGTTGTGAAAAGTTGCAGAAAATCCTTAAGCAGCTGCAGGTCCAATTCCTTCTTCGCGTTCGTGTAGCTCTGACCTCCTTCTTCTTCGCGTTCGCGTCCTCCTCCACACGTTCGCGTAGTGTAATCTGGGAGGAGGACAAATTTTGTCATCGTGTTTAGTGACCCGCATTCGCGAAGCCCTGTAGTTCCACCTTCGCGTTCACAGCCTAAGCCACCGCGTTCGCATAGCTCTATTTTTTATTCTAAGGGCTGAGCCTCATTACTTCTTCGCGTTCGCACTACCCTGGTCGCGTTCGCGTAGCTTAATCAGCCCAGACCTTCATGTTCGCGTGCTATCCCTCGCGTTCGAAAGGGCAATTTTTCAGCCTTCACTTTTTCTTCTTCGCGAACGCGAGCCTAGTTTCGCATTCGCAATGCATTAAATGACTGGACAGTTATAAATAATTCAAAACTGAAGGTTAGCCATTTTTATCAAAACACAAGCTTGGGAGCTTGGATTTGGGAGAAATTTCGAGGGATTTACGAGAGCTACGACTGGGTAACGATTCTCTACTCTCTTATGCTTAAAACCCACTAATCTAATCACGAATTCCTCCTTGATTTCGGATTTTTGAATGAAAAATGGGTAAAACTTCATAGGCTAAATTATTGAGTTTTGAGTAGGTGTTTGACCTCCGATTTGAGAGATTTTTATATGGTTAGCTTCGTGAGAGTACGAGCGTTCTGAAAATATAAAATTTATCTGATTCCGATATATTGGCCTGAGGGCCATTTTGGTCATTTTACCTAATTTCACTTCCTAGCTTTAAATTAAATAGTGTAATAAGTTGCTTGAGATGTTATTTATGATATGGAATTGAATTGAATAGATTTAGACCATTTGGAGTCGGATACACATGGAAAAAGTGTGATTTGAGTTGATTTTGGAGTCGGTTCGAGGTAAGTGGCTTGTCTAACCTTGTGTGGGGGACCTTTTCCCTTAGGATATGATATTTGATAATTGAATACCTTGAACATGAGGTGACGAGCGTGTACTTGAGCTAATTGTTGAAATTCGATTTTACTTTAAATATTTAGACTAAGTTTCTTTCTTACCTGCTTTATTCTACTTGCAATTATAGCCTGTGTTAGTTTAGAAAAGCATGCTTAGCTGACCTAAATTGCCTATTTGCTTAAGTTGCCTTGATTGTACTACGTGAAGCATGTTAGGCTAAAACTACTTGTTGACTTGTATTTTTGTACTCTAGTTTTGAATATCTTCTTGTCGTGGCTGTGTATTTACATTGGGACTACGGATGTGGGATTCCGGTAGCTCCCCTCCCCCCCCTATTTGTTTACTTTGGGACTGCGGGTTCGATTCCCGATAGATCTCCCTACCTATTTACTTTGGAACTGCGAGTTAGATTCCCGATAGACCCCCTGCACATAGATAGTTGGACTACGAGACGGTATCCCAGGAGATCCACTAGACAGTTGAGAAAATGACTAGAGAACCGTATCCTAGGAGATCCTCATTGTCACCATTGGTATTGAGTTGTATGTATTCCATGTTTTGCTCCGTTCTTTATGTATTTGTTATTGCTTTGTTTAGCCTATCTTAGTGCATTGATGTACTCATTATTACTGCATGTTTTCATATTGTTAACTCATATTATATTGTTTACACTCAGTAGGGCCCTGACCTTCCTCGTCACTACCCAACCGAGGTTAAGCTTGGCACTTACTGAGTACCGTTGTGGTGTACTCATGCCCCTTCTGCACATGTTTTTTTTATGTGCTGATCCAGGTAGCTCTACCCAGGCATATCACCCTCGAGCCGGAGAGATCTAGCAGAGACTTCGAGGTACATCGGCCGCATCCGCTGACCAGAAGTCTCTATCTTATTCTAGAATTAGTAGTTAGCTTTTCCTTTCGTCCTGTTGTTTTAGACATTCTGGAGTTAGAGCAGTGTATTACCTTCCGTTAGCTTGTGTTCCCGTGAGTTTCCGGGTTTTGGGATGTTATTGTAGACTTCCGTGTTATGGAGTTGTATATGTTGAGCGGTATTTATATACTATTTTCCTTCTAGTTTGTTTAGTTTTAATTAATTGTTCCGCAAGTATTGTTATTTCCGCATTGTTAGGCTTACCTAGTCGTAGGGACTAGGTGCCATCACGACATGTTCACGAAGGGCAAACTGGGGTCGTGAAAAGTTGGTATCAGAGTTCTAGGTTCATAGGAGTCACAGAACACAGGCCGGTTTATTAGAGTCTCGTTGATCGGTACGGAGACATCTGTACTTATCCACGAGAGGCTATGTAATTGTTAGGAAAATTTTCACTTCATTTGATTTCTTTGTCGTGCGATATTTGACATCACAAATTCTAAACTTCTGTATTCTATTCTCTCATAGATGGTAGGGACACGCACTACTCGGGATGATCAGGCACCCGCGCCCCCAACTGCAGCCGTCAGAGGCCGAGGTCAGGGTTGAGGTCAAGGAGGCATAGTGGTGCAGCCACAGCACCTGTGCGAGCTACCGCCGAGGCACCACCAGCAGATCTAGCTGGAGCCCAGGAACCTGGCATGCCTACTACTGCCACTACTACTCCGGCTCTTTAGGAGACTTTGGCTTAGTTCATGAGTATGTACACCACCTTGGCTCAGGCAGGGTTGATTCCCCTTGCTGCAGCCACATCCCAGGCCGGAGGAGGAGCACAAACTCCCACCGCTCGCAAACCTGAGCAGCGAATGCATATTGAGTAGGTTCCCGAGGTTATTCCCGCACCCCCTGCAGAACCAGTTCAGCCCGAGGACAGGGCAGCGACTTCCGAGGATGAGCAGCTGAGGCTTGAGAGGTTCAAGAAGTACAAGCCTCTTGTATTCAATGGTTTAGCATCAGAAGATGCCTTGGGATTTCTAGAGGATTACCACCATGTTCTTCGCACTATGGGCATAGTCGAGTCTAGCGGGGTTTCCTTCACTGCCTTCCAGCTTCGGGGAGCCGCCTATGATTGGTGGCGTATTTATGAGATAGGCAGTCCAGCCGAGGCTGCCTCACTGACCTAGACCCAGTTCTCAGATATGTTTATGAGAGAGTTTATCCCTCAAAGTCTCAGGAACGCATGGCGCACAAAGTTTGAGCATTTGCGCCAGGGTGCGATGATCATTTTGGAGTATGCTATCTGTTATACTAGGTTGGCCAGGCATGCATTGGCCTTGGTTGCTACAGTCCGTGAGAGAGTTCGTAGGTTCATTGAGGGTCTTATCCCACCCATAATATCTAGCATGGCACAAGAGTTGGAGATGGACATTCCTTATCAGCAGATAGTGAGCATTGCTAGGAGGATCGAGGGATGCTTGCCAGGGAGTGAGAGGAGAGAGAGGCCAAGAGGGCTCGAGAGTCGGGCCACTACTCTGGTGCCGGTACCTCAGTAGCAGGTCATCATGGCAGGGGTTATGTGGGCCGTTCGGTCCATTCAGCTCTTCCAGCTGCCAGCAGTACTCCAGCACCGCCTATACCTCAGGAGCCTTACTATGCACCTCCAGTTTCTAGCGCGCCACCGGCGCAGGGTGCTTTCAGAGGTCAGTCTAGCAGACCTGGCCCTACTCAGTCACAACCACCGCGTCCTCCCAAAGCTTGTTTCGAGTGTGGTGATACACGCCATATGGTTAGGGATTGCCCTATACATGGTAGGGGTGCATCTTCACAGACTGCTTAGTCACAGCGTGTTCCTCAAAGTTCTCAGGCCATGATCACAGCTCCAGCTGCTACCCCATCTGCCCATCCGACTAAGGGCGGAGGTCGGGGAGGTAGAGGTCGCCCTCGAGAGAGAGGCCAGGCCAGATATTATGTTATTCCTACTCGTACCGAGGTTGTTTCCTCTGACTCTATCAATACAGGTATTATACTGGTTTGTCACAGAGAGGCATCGGTTCTATTCAATCCGGGCTCTACTTACTCTTATGTGTCTTCTTACTTTGCTCCGCATTTGGGTGTACCACGGGATTCTTTCAGTGCCCCTATTTATATTTCTACTCCTATGGGGGATTCTCTTGTTGTGGACTATGTTTATCGGTCATGTCTGGTTACTATTCGTGGTTTTGAGACCAGAACGGATTTATTGTTACTCGGTATAGTTGATTTTGACATTTTCTTGGGCATGGACTGGTTATCGCCCCATTTTGCTATTCTTGATTGTCACGCCAAGACCGTAATGCTGGCTATGCCAGGTATTCCGCATGTTGAGTGGAGTGATACTTTAGATCACACCCCCAGTAGAGTTATCTCTTTCCTTAATGCTCAGCGTATGGTTGAAAATGGGTGTGCCGCGCATTTAGCTTATGTGAGAGATGTCAGTTCTGATACCCCTTCTGTTGATTCAGTTCTAGTGGTACAGGATTATCCCAATGTGTTTTCAGCTGATCTTCCAAGCATGTCGCCTGATAGAGACATTGATTTTGGCATTGATCTGTTGCCGGGCACTCAGCCTATTTCCATTCCTCCGTATCGTATGGCCCCTCCTGAGTTGAAGGATTTGAAGGATCAGTTGCAGGAATTGCTTGATAAGGGTTTTATTCGACCTAGTGTTTCACCGTGGGATGCTTCTGCCTTGTTTGTGAAGAAAAAGGATGGTTCTATACGTATGTGTATTGATATCTCCAGTTGAACAAGTTTACAGTGAAGAACCATTATCCTGTGCCTCGTATTGATGATTTATTCGACCAGCTTCAGGGCGCACAGGTGTTTTCTAAGATTGACTTGCGCTCAGGTTACCATCAGTTGAAGATTCGGGAGCCAGATACTGCCTTCAGGACTCGGTATAGTCATTACGAGTTCCTTGTTATGTCTTTTGGGCTGACCAATGCCCCAACATCTTTTATGCATTTAATGCACAATGTGTTCAGGCCATATCTCGACTCGTTTGTTATTGTTTTTATTGATGATATTCTGGTGTATTCCTGGAGTCGGGAAGATCATGAGCAGCACCTCAGGACCGTGCTTCAGACCCTGAGAGAGAAGAAGTTATATGCAAAGTTTTAAAAATGTGAGTTTTGGTTGAGTTTTGTGGCATTCTTAGGCCACGTGGTATCGAGTGAGGGCATTCGGGTGGATTTGAAGAAGATAGAGGTTGTGCAGAGTTAGCCCAGGCCATCCTCAGCTATAGAGATTCACAGCTTCCTTGGTTTGGGGGGCTACTATCGTTGTTTTGTGGAGGTATTTTCATCGATTGCGGCCCCTATGACTAGATTGACCCAGAAGGGTGCCCCATTTTAGTGGATAGAGGAGAGTGAGGTGAGCTTTCAGAAGCTCAAAACAACTTTGACTACAGCCCCAATTTTGATATTGTCTACCGGTTCGGGGTCTTATACTGTCTATTGTGATGCCTCGAGGTTTGGCCTTGGAGCGATGTGGATGCAGGACGGTAGGGTGATTGCCTACGCGTCTAGGTAGTTGAATATACATGAGAAGAATTACCCTATCCACGACCTTGAGTTAGCTGCTATTGTTCATGCCTTGAAGATCTGGCGTCATTATTTGTATGGTGTGCCTTGTGAGATCTATACTGACCACCAAAGTTTGCAGCACTTGTTCAAGCAAAAAGATCTAAATTTGCGCTAGAGAAGGTGGTTAGAGTTGCTAAAGGACTATGATATTACTATTCTGTATCACCCGGGCAAGGCCAATATGGTGGCGGATGCCTTGAGTCGTCGGGCGGAGAGTTTGGGGAGTTTGGCATATTTACCAACTTCATAGAGGCTTATGGATATGGATGTTCAGGCCTTAGCCAGTCAGTTTGTGATATTGGACCTTTCAGATCCTAGTCGGGTTCTAGCTTGTGTGGTTTCTCGATTTTCTTTATTTGATCGTATCAGGGAGCAGCAGTATGATGACCCTCATTTGCTTGTCCTTAAGGACAAGGTTCAACATGGTGCAGAGATGTAACCATTGGAGATGACGGGGTTTTGAGGATGAAGGGTCGGATTTGTGTCCCTAATGTTGATGAGCTTCGAGAGTTGATTTTAGCAAAGGCCTATAGTTTGCGGTATTCCATCCATCCGGGTGCCGCGAATATGTACCAGGACTTGAAGCAGCTATTGGTGGAGGCGGATGAAGAAATATATAGTTGGGTATGTATCTAGATGCCTCAACTGCCAGTAGGTGAAGTATGAGCACCAGAGACCGGGTGGGTTGCTTCAGCAGATAGATATTCCGGAGTGGAAATGGGAGCGCATCACCATGGACTTTGTACCTGGACTCCCACGAACCTTGAAGAAGTTTGATGCCATTTGGGTTATTCTGGATCGGCTGTCCAAGTCCGCTTATTTCATTCCTGTGTGTACCACTTATTCATCGGAGCGGTTGGCAGAGATTTATATCCGGGAGATCGTTCGTCTGCATGGTATTCCAGTTTATATTATTTCAGATAGAGGTACTCGGTTTACATCGCGGTTCTGAAGATCCGTGCAGCATGAGCTAGGTACTCAGGTGGAGTTGAGCACAGTATTTCACCCCCAGACGGACAGACAGTCTGAGCGCACTATTCAGATTCTTGAGGATATGCTTCGTGCATGTGTGATTGAGTTTAGAGGGTCTTGGGATCAGTTCTTGCCATTGGCGGAGTTTGCTTACAACAACAGTTATCAGTCAAGCATTAAGATGGCGCCGTATGAGGCTTTATATGGTAGGAGGTGTAGATCTCTGGTGGGTTGGTTTAAGCCGGGTGAGGCCAGGATATCGGGCACAGAGTTGGTTCAGGACGCATTGGAGAAGGTTAATATGATTCATGATAGACTCCATACAGCCCAGTCTAGATAGAAGAGCTACGCGGACAGTAAGGTTCGTGATTTTTCGTATATGGTTGGAGAGTGTGTTCTACTTTGGGTTTCGGCTATGAAGGGCGTTATGAGATTTGGGAAGAAAGGGAAGTTAAGTCTGAGATTTATTGGCCCTTTTGAAGTATTGAGGCGTGTTATGGAGGTTGCTTATGAGTTGCCTTACCTCCCAGCTTGGCAGGAGTTCATCCGATATTTCATATTTTGATGCTCCGGAGATATCACGGTGACCAGTCGCACGTGTTGGATTTCAGTTCAGTCCAGTTGGACAAGGATCTATCCTATGTTGAGGATCCAATGGATATATTGGACAGGCAGGTTAGAAAGTTGAGGTCAAAGAACATTGCTTCAGTAAAGGTCCAGTGGCGGGGTTAGCAGGCCGAGGAGGCGACCTGGGAGATCGAGCGGGATATGCGTAGCAGTTACCCTCATCTTTTCACTACTTTAGGTATGTGTTTATGCTCATTCAAGAACGAACGAATGTTTAAATGTAGGAGGATGTGATGACCTGGCCGGTCGTCTTAAGAATTAACGCCTCGATCCCCTATTAACTGCTTTCCCCAAGTCTATTTATGCTAATTTGAATTGTCGGGATGTTCGGTTTTGAGTTTTGGAGAGTTTTGGGACACTTAGTCCCTAAATGAGAGCTTAAGTGTTGGAAAGTTGCCTGTAGTCGGAATAGTGTGAAGACAGCCTCGAAACAGAAATCTAATGGTTTTGTTAGCTCTGTTAGGTAATTTCGGGGTTGGGAGCGTGTTCGGAATGTGTTTTGGAGGTCCTTAGCTGATTTAGGCTTGAAATTCCGAAGTTAGAATTTTTGAAGTTTCCGGTTCGATAGTGAGATTTTGATATGAGGGTCGGAATGGAATTCTGAAAGTTGCAGTAGCTCCGTCATGTCATTTGGGATGTGTGTGTAGAATTTCATGTCATTCGGACGAAGTTTGGTTAGGTTTTTGATCAAAAGTGTGTTTTGATAGAATTTGAAGTTCTCAGGCTTAAATCGTTAGTTAATTCGAGTTTTAGACATTGTTTTAGGTGGTTTAAGGGTTGGTACAAGTTTAAATGATGTTATGGGATATGTACGTAGGTTTGGTTGAGGTCCCAGGGGCCTCGGGTGTGTTTCGGGGGCTCAACGGAGCATTTTGGAGTTGTGAAAAGTCGCAGAAAATCCTTAAGCTGTTGCAGGTCCAATTCCTTCTTCACGTTCGCGACGCTCCTATCGCGTTCGTGTAGCTCTGACCTCCTTCTTCTTCACATTCGCGTCCTCCTCCACACGTTCGCATAGTGTAATCTGGGAGGAGGACAAACTTCTTCATCGCATTCGCGTTTAGTGACCCACGTTCGCAAAGCCCTGTAGTTCCCCCTTCGCGTTCGCAGCCTAAGCCACCGCGTTCGCATAGCTCTATTTTTGGCTCTAAGGGCTGAGCCTCATTAATTCTTCGCCTTCGCACTACTCTGGTCGCGTTCGCATAGCTTCATCAGCCCAGACCCTCACGTTCGTGAGCTATCCCTCGCGTTCACGAAGGGAAATTTTTTAGCCTTCACATTTTCTTCTTCGCGAACGCGAGCCTACTTCCGCGTTCGCGATGCATTAAATGACTGGACAGTTATAAATAATTCAAAACCGAGGGTTAGCCATTTTTATCAAAACACAAGCTTGGGAGCTCGGATTTGGGAGAAATTTTGAGGGATTTTCGAGGGCAACGACTGGGTAATGATTCTCTACTCTCTTATTCTTAAAACCCACTAATCTAATCACGAATTCCTCCTTGATTTCGGATTTTTGAATGAAAAATGGGTAAAACTTCATAGACCAAATTATTGAGTTTTGAGTAGATGTTTGACCTTCGATTTGAGAGATTTTTATATGGTTAGCTTCGTGAGAGTACGAGGGTTCTGAAAATGTAAAATTTATCCGATTTCGAGACCTTGGCCTGGGGGGCATTTTGGTTATTTTACCTAATTTCGCATCTTAGCTTTAAATTAAATAGTATAATAAGTTACTTGAGATGTTATTTACAATATGTAATTGAATTGAATAGATTTGGACCGTTTGAAGTTGGATACTCGTGGTATAAGTGTGATTTCCAGTTGATTTTGGAGTCGGTTCGAGGTAAGTGGCTTGTCTACCCCTGTGTGGGGGACCTTTCCCCTTAGGATATGATATTTGGTAATTGAATGCCTTGTACGTGAGGTGACGAGCGTGTACTTGAGCTAATTGTTGAAATTCGATTTTACTTTAAATATTTAGACTGAGTTTCTTTCTTACCTGCTTTATTCTACTTGCAATTATAGCCTATGTTAGTTTAGAAAAGCATGCTTAGCTAACCTAAATTGCCTATTTGCTTAAGTTGCCTTGATTGTACTACGTGAAATATGTTAGGCTAAAACTACTTGTTGCCTTGTATTTTTGTACTCTAGTTCTGAATATCTTCTTGTCATGGCTGCATATTTACATTGGGACTATGGATGTGGGATTCCGGTAGCTCCCTCCCCCCCCCCTTGTTTGTTTACTTTGGGATTGCGGGTTCGATTCCCGATAGATCCCCCTGCCTATTTACTTTGGGACTGTGGGTTAGATTCCCGATAGATCCCCTGCACATGGATAGTTGGACTACGGAACGGTATCTTGGGAGATCCTTATTATTACCATTGGTATTGAGCTGTACGTATTCCATGTTTTGCTCCGTTCTTTGTGTATTTGTTATTGCTTTGTTTAGGATGTCTTATTCCATTGTTGTACTCATTATTATTGCATGTTTTTATACTGTTAACTCATATTATATTGTTCACCCTCAGTAGGGCCCTGACCATCCTCGTCACTACCCAACCGAGGTTAGGATTGGCACTTACTGAGTACCGATGTGGTGTACTCATGACCCTTCTATGCATGTTTTTTTCATGTGCGGATCTAGGTAGCTCTACCCAGGTGTATCACCCTCGAGGGGGAGAGATCTAGCAGAGACTTCGAGGTACATCTGTCGTGTCCGCAGACCAGGAGTCTCTATCTTATTCTAGCTTTAGCAGTTAGCTTTTCCTTTTGTACTGTTGTTTTAGACATTCTAGAGTTAGAGCAGTGTATTACCTTCCGTTAGCTTGTGTTCCCATGAGTTTTCGGGTTTTGGGATGTTATTTTAGACTTCTGCATTATGGAGTCGTATCTGCCGAGCGGCATTTATATACAGTTTTCCTTCTAGTTTGTTTAGTTTTAATTAATTATTCCGCAAGTTATGTTATTTCTGCATTGTTAGGCTTACCTAGTCATAGGGACTAGGTGCCATCACGACATGTTCACGGAGGGCCAAACTAGGGTCGTGACAAACAGGATGCTAGAAGAACAAAAAAATTCATGGAAGCAATATGGTTGTTCTATAATGTTATATAGTTGGTCGGATGGGAAAAGTAGATGTTTCATCAACTTTCATGTGAATAGCCCCGTAGGTACTTTTTTTCTAAAGATATATTGATGCGTCTGATTCAATAAAAAGTGATGAGATGCTTGCATCGCACTTGAATAAACTTGTAGATGATGTTGGGGAGTAAAATGTGGTTCAAATGATAACTGATAATGTTTTGAATTTAGTCAATGCTGAAAAAAGGAAAATGAAAACTCGACCTCATATTTATTGGACCCCATATGTAGCACACTGCATTGATCTCATGTTAGAGGATATAGGTAAGTTGAAAATTCATCAAGAGACACTCAAAAGGGCAAAAAATGTGGTAAAGTTTATTTATGGGCATACTTGGGTATTGGATTTGATGAGATCTTTCACGAAGAATCATGAACTTCTTCGTCCTGCTGTCACTCATTTTGCTACTGCATATTTGATTCTTCAAGGTATTCAAAAACAAAAACAAGCCCTTCAATCTATGTTCTCTTCCAAAGCATGGAATACTTCTACTTTGACTAAGAAATATGAAGGAGTGAAGACAAGAGCTACTGTTCTATTTGATCAAAGTTTTTGGCCTCATAATACTTACTGTGTGAGGAGTGTTACTCCTTTAGTGAGTGTTCTAAGAGAAGTTGATTCAGAAGAGAAGCCTTGTATGGGATATATGTATCATTTGATGACTAAGTCTAAAGAAAATATAGCTCTTAATTGTGGTAATAATGAAAGAAAGTATGGTCCCATTTGGAAAAGAATAGATGAAAGATGAACGAGCCAACTTCATCGTCCACTACATGCTGCGGGATATTATTTGAATCCACAATTGCGATTTGAAGATAGGTTTTCTAATAGTTTGAAATCAAACAAGGTTTATATGAATGCATGGAACGGATGTTAAATTATAATGAGAGATTAAGAGTGGATATTCAGTTAGATTCTTATGATCATTTGAGAGGCAACTTTGGGAGCCAGTTAGCCATGGATTCAAGGAAGATGTGATCTCCTGCTGATTGGTGGATGCACTTTGGTGGTCGAACTCCAGAGTTGACAAAATTTTCTATTCGTGTCTTAACTCTCACTTGTAGCTCCTCGGGTTGTAAAAGAAATTGGAGTACTTTTGAGTCGGTAAGCACTATACTTTTATTTCCCAACATTTGCTAGATTCACACACACCAAAAAAAAAAAAGAAATAGGATTGAGCATTGCAGGATAAATGCTCTAGTTTATGTAAGATATAATACAAGATTGATAGAGCGGAGTATCAAAAGAAAAATGAAGAAAATTGATCCAATTTTAGTTGAAGAAATTGATTCTAATGATAAATGGATTATTGAAAAAGAAGATCATGTACTTCCTAAAGAACCTTCGTGGCTTGACGAAGAGAACTTATTTGATGTTGATGTTATTAAAATCGTATCATGTACTCCATATGAGGATGAGCTTATTCACGATCTTACAATTAATGTTGATGGTATACAAAATACAACTGAATCAAGTCCTTTTAACAAAAAGTAGAAAGCAACTGAGACTTCAAGTAACTATATAGTACACATTGTCAATTTTTATTGCACTAGCTCAACTCTTTTTCATACGTGTATCAACTTTTGTTATCAAAAGAAAATATATTATGTAATACTAATTAAAAGATGTATTTTTTCTTCATTCTAAGATATACAGAAAGGCAACTCTTCTTCACAAGTTTAGAGAGAGGAAGGATTACAAGATGTGGAGATTGTTGACGAAGCAAGATGGACTAATATAAATACTTTGAATTTGAAGGACGATGTGGATGACGATGACCTCCACATTGATAGCGATTGACCGTAACAAACCTTGTCCCTCTTGTTTTCTCTCTTTTCATACATTTGTATATGAATGATTGTATGGACAGAATAGAGAAGCTTTCATCTTGTTTTTGAGGGGAATTTAGCAGTATCATTTTATCAACAATATAACTTTACTTACTAATATTTTTTCTACTTGTTGCAAACCTTTTGACTTTTTTGCTCTCATGGATGTAAATCACTCTCAAGAAAAGAGGCTAGATAAAGTGAAAATTATTTTTTGAGACATGGATGTTGAATTATTCATTTTGATCGTAAAATGAGAGTTGATGTAATTATGCTGAACTGTTTTAAATAAATGTATGCTACTAAGTTGTAAGTAGCATATAATATTAATGAATTGCTATGACAAGATATATATATATATATATATATATATATATATATATATATATATATATATATATATATATATCACTTATTTATAGTTTTTTCAAATTTTTATGTAGTTTTAACTATTTAATAATATTTTTTATAATTATATAAAATATTAAAAATTAAATACCCATGGGGATTATGCCCCGTGCCTCGGGGCTTACGCCCTGCTGAGCCATATGCAAAATGCCTCGCCTTATGTCCACATCTTTTAAAACACTGATCCTGTCAAGCTGGCTTCAAAGTGTGGACTGCACACAGAATTATGCGGTCACAGAACCTCCACATGGGCACTTTTATCCGATAATTTCAGCTGGATATAAATAATTCTGTTTGTCAAATTTAGGTCAAGTTTTGAACACCAGAAAATAGATAGTCATTTTTCATTTACTGCTTTGGGTAACTTTGTAATAGTTTATCATTTTAGCATTGGATTTTCTTCCCTCTTGTCATCTATTATGAGTTTAATCTTATTTTCTTTTTTAGTTTCTTCAATTTTCTCTATGAGTAGCTAATTTCTTAGTGGGTACCTAATGGGTGTTTAATTTAGGGCTTATTTGCTATTGGGTGAGTGATATTTAGCCTAGTTCTTGTTTGAATTTAAGAATTAATGGTTGCAAATATTGATTCATTCCTAATTGACTTAGACTCTACTTGAGAAAGAGGGACTAAGTCTAGGAAAACTTGGCTAACAAGGAATTGGGGTGAACTCAAGAAATTGATAGCCCCAATTAAAGGGTTGAATCTAGAGATAGTAAGACCAGACTTGAGCATCTATCACTTGTTTTGTGAAATACCCATTTGGACTTGAGAAAGCCAAATTGGCAAAATCACTCTAACTACCGAGAGGTATCGAGTGGCTAATTGCGTGTGAATGCTATACTACATCCCCAACCAATCAAACCTACCCTAAAGTCCACAATCCGTTAGGTAACCACCTAGGTGGAAGCCACGACCCTAGATCTTTTATAATCTTGAAAAACAACAACACCAAAAATATCATTCTCTATCTTTTCATTTTCAAACATTAGCAAAAAAATTGGAAGCAGAAAAAAATAACGAAACACGTGGAAGTGCATTTTGGGAACATCGTACACTTAGTCTAGATATATACCTAATCCAATATAAGCTATCTATAGAATAGACCCCGATTTATATTGGATAATTATAATTGCATCGACCGCTTCACAATCCCAATCAGTGGTGTGAATTTGGGCAACATCAGTGGACGGCTAGGATGATCAAGTTGAGGAGGTACCTCTTGAACCTCACCAATAGAAGAGGTCGGATGCATCATGACAATGTACCTTCTCCACCCCCACCTCCACCACGAGCGGCTCCACATCGGGTTTACCCAATGAAGGATATGCTAGTGCAATATCCCTCCTCGTATTAGGGCGGGCAATTTCCAAATCACCAATGTGATGCTCACTTTGCTTGAGAACCGGGGTTTCTTCACCGGTGCTCCAACTCAAAATACGTATAAACATTTGAAGGAGTTTGTGGATACTTGTTGGAGGAGCAAACAAACAAATGTCTCCGAGGATGCATTGAGGCTAAGGTTTTCCCTTCTCTCTACGGGAAAAAGTTTTAGATTGGTTGGAATGATTACCGAACCATTCCATTCACAAATGGGATGAGTTGGCCAAAAAAAAATTATTACTAAGTTCTTCTCTCCCAAGAACATGGCTACACTTTAACATGAGATTTTAGCATTCAAGCAAGAGCCGAATGAACCATTACATGAGATATGGGAGAGCTATAGAACTATGAACCATTCTTAATACTTCTATCTTAAGAATAGATATAAGTTTTCTATGTGTTTCAAAAATTTATTTCCCTCATTTTTAACTTTTTTTAATATTTACCCATAATTTTTTCTATTTTTAATTTGACCCCGACCCCTTTTAATCACCCTTCTTTTGGTTAACCAAAAAATGTGTCTCAAATTCTTACATAAGACTTCAAATGTATTGGGGTCAGATTAAAAATATGAAAAATTGTGGGTAAAAATTAAAATTTTCGAAAATTTAATAAGACTCACACCTATTCAAATTATTTTAAATTTTTATTTCCCTCCTCTTTCTCCTCTCCACTTTTTCTTCTTCTCCTTATTTCTTCTTTCTCTTCCTTATTCTCTTATTCTTCTTCCTTATTTTCTTTTTTCTCTTATACGTTTGTTATTGTTGTTGCTTTGTCTCTGTCATCTTCTTCTTCATTTTCTTCTTTGTCTTTCTCTTCATCTCCCTCTTCATATTAAAAAAAACATAAAATTTTACAATAAGTATTGTACAAAACATCCCACGAGATATTTTGAAACATCCCCGGATGAGTATTTTGCAAAATATCCCGAGAGATGTTTGAAACATCACCATAATGTTTGAAACATCTTTCAAGATGTGCTTCTTCCTTTTTTTAGTAGTTTGAAATGCGAGAGAATTTTTTTTTTTTTGGTGAAACATCTCCTTGTATGTTTCAGACATCTCACTAGATATTTGGAACATCTCCACATATGTTTGAAGCTTCTCCCTAGATATTTGAAAAATCTCCCTAAGTGTTTGAAGATAAGGAGTGGATGGAGGATAGAGAGGAGCATTATTATATGGAGGAACAAGAGGAGGAGGAGTGGCAGGAAGAGGATGAGGGGAGGAGTGAGAGGAGGAATAGGGGGTGGAGGATGGGGGGAAGACTTTATCTAGATAAAAAATTATGTCATTAATATAAATTATAAAAATATCTCTCCTACCCTATTCTTAACACTTTTGTCTTATAAATTGATATAAGTTTTCAAGTATCTCAAAAATTTAATTCCGCATTTTTAAAAATTTTAATACTTACCTACAACTTTTTTTATTTTTAATTTGACCCTGACCTCCTTTAATCACCCTTCTTTTGTTAACCAAAAAATGTGCCCCACATTCTTACACAAGATTTCAAATGTGTAGGGATAAAATTAAAAATAGAAAAAGTTGTGGGTAAATATTAAAATTTTAAAAAAACCCACACCCATTCAACTTATTTTAAATTTTCATTTTCCTCTTCTTTCTCCTCTCTACTTCTTCTTCGTCTTCTTCTTCTTCTTCTTCTTCTTCTTCTTCTTCTTCTTCTTCTTCTTCTTCTTCTTCTTCTTCTTCTTCTTTCTTCTTTCTTCTTTCTCTTCCCCCTATTTTCTTATTTCACTTCAACTTTTGTTGTTGCTGGTGCTTTGACGATATCTTCTTCTTCCTTGTGTTTTTCTTCTTCTCCCTCTTCGTCGTCTTTTTTCTTTTTTGTTCTAGTGGTTTAAAATACGCGAGAGAAAGAGAAAAATATGACATTTCAGAAAGTGAGTATTCTACAAAACATCCCTCGAGAAATTTTAAAATATCGCAGGATGAGTATTTTTCAAAATATCCCGAGAGATGTTTGGAACATCCCTCGGGATGTTTGAAACATATCTCAGGATATTTATTTTGCTTTTTCGTTTACTCAAGTAGTTTGAAATGTGAGAGAAAAAGAAAAAATGATAAAAATTGGTGAACACCTCCTTGTATCTTTCAGGCATCTCCACAGATGTTTGAAACATCTCACTAGATGTTTGAAACATCTCCCTAAATATTTGAGGATAAGGAGCGACTGGAGGATAGAGAAGAGCATTGCGAGATGAAGGACAAGGGAAGAGGAGGAGTGGCGGAGGAGGAGGGGAAGAGTGGGCTGAGGAATAGGGGTGGTGGAGGAGGAGGGGGATTTTATGTAAATAAGAAAACTTTGGAGTGTTTTAAAAATTATGTCATTAATACTAATCATAAAAGTATCCCTCCTACTCCATTCTTAATACTTTTGTCTTAAAAATTGATATAAGTTTTTAAGTGTCTCAAAAATTTAGTTACCCCGAGTGTGAAGCAGATGAAAAGAGAGAATTGGGTCTAGTAACTTTTTTTATCATATGGATATATATTATATATAAATACTAGAAGTTGTTGCTAGTAACATATATTTCGAATATGAAAATCGCCACGAATTGGTGATCCAATATTGGTGACATTTTGGTTCCCTACTAATTTAAGTTTATTACAAGCCGTAACGTCTAGCGACTTCTTGTAGTAGTAGATTCCATTCACATCCTTTGATAGTTGTAAGTTCACAAAATGAGGTGGAGTTGAATGTATTTTTGCATTGTCCTTGCTTGGCTGCCAATATTCTTTTTTGCATGCATCCTTTTCCAGAAGATGCGCCACTTGTTTTCCTTCACGAAAGTTTTGCCGTATGAGCAGGTCCTTCCTTTGGAGTATCAATGACCTGCATGCATGAACAGTGTTAGTTACAATAAAGTGGTCATGGTTGATTGCGTTGATGGCTTCTGTGGAGTCTGTTTCCACTTCTACCGAGAATAGGTCGTAAGCTATTGCTATTCAAAGACCCTCATGGATTTCCTGAAGCTCTGAGTGAAGAGGAGAGAGAGCTTTGTCTACCTTTTGAAAACCTATTATCTAGTTGCCAAAATGGTTTCTAAATACTCCTCACATGCCTGATTTGTTACCCTCATTCTTGAAAGCCCCGTTAGTATTGAGTTTATACCAGTGTCGTTGTGGGGGATGTCATTTTATGTTTATAGAAGATTTATCAGTGGGTGCAACTCCTGTGGAGTTGAAGAATAGAAATTCAAAGGCCAGATTACAAATGTCTTTCATGAGGGGGAATAGTGAGTGTTATTGAAGTTGTTGTTGTTTCTATTAATCCAAATTTCCTATAAAATAAAATACAGTAGATAAGGGGAAGAGTGTTAATGTTCATGTCCTTTAATTGGATGATCCAATGAGCGTCCCCGTTAAAATCAAGATTTCTAATTTTTAAATTTTTTCATAGGTATGAGACAATAGGACATTGGAATAAAATGTGACCGATTGTCTCCTCTTGATCTTGGCAAGTGGGGCAATTAGGGTTGATGTTAATCCCAATGTGAAGGAGATATGATTGGCAAGGGATTCTACTATGAAGGGATTTCCAAAGTAAAAAAATTATTTTATTAGGACATTGTAATTTTCATATCCAGTCGAACTAATGGTTATTCTCAGTGTTCCAATGGTTTAGTAGTTGGTAGCATGATTTGGTGTTGAATATCCCATTTGGGCTAAGCCTCCATAATGGTTTATCTAAGTTTTGAAGAGGTTGAAGTATTGCATTAACATTGTCCAAGATGGTGGGAGGGATATTAAAGGAGATATTGTTGAAGTTCCACTTTCCTTTGTGTAGAACACTTTTTTTATCGGGAGAGTGCTTTCATTTATTTGGAGAGGACCTTCAATACATTCTCTCAAGGGTGGTAAGTGTGGGATCCATCGAGTCTCCCAAATATTTAGGTTGGAGTTTCTACCGGGGAGCCATTGAATTCCTTGACTACAAGTTCTCCACCCTTTAAGAATACTTTCCATATGAAAGAGGAGTTGTTGTATCTCCTATTATTATATTTACGAATTAGAAGATTTGCCCAAGGAGTGGTTATATTGTTGAGCAGTCTCCATGATAAACCACTTAGCAAAACTTTATTTTTTGAATAGGCATTTTTCATTCCTAGTCCTCCCATATCTTTGGGCTTTGTGATAATATTCTAATTAATTAGATGGAGTTTTTTACAATCCGTCGTGGTACCCCAAATAAAATTCCTTTGAATTTGATCAATTTTTTTATGAATTTTAGTGGGGAGCATGGTGTATTGCATGGTGTGGTTGGGAATTGAGTTAAGAGTAGCTAGGGCTAGAGTAGTCTTTCCTGCTATATTCAGGAGATTTTTTTTTCCAATTGAAAAGTTTAACCCGCATTTTATCAATTATGAATTGATAGTCGGATACCTTGGGTGCATTATTGAGAATTGGAAAGCCTAGGTAGTTCCCAAACTTTTTAGTAATTTTAATGTTGAAACCTGAGGCTATTTCCTTGGCCAACAGAATAGGGCAATTTTTCGAGAAAACTATTTTAGATTTCTCGTTGTTAATTTTTTGCCCTGACAATTCACAAAAGATGTAGGGACAATTTTTGATAGTGCCATAGTTTTTTTTGTCTACTTCTGCCATTAGAGTAAGGTCGTTGCAAAAAATAAGTGGGATATACTTGTGTGATGGTTATTCAGGCTAATGGGATCCCAAAGGTGGGTATCTACTTGATGAAGTATCAGACGAGAGAGCATTTCCACACAAGATGAAAATATAAGGTGATAGAGGGCATCCTTGTCTGATTCCCTACTTGAGTTGGTTTATTGAATGAAAAAACTTTTATATCTTATACACAATATGGGCTATTTCAGGTTTGAAAAAAAAAAGGATATGGGCTTAAATGAGTAGGACAAGCATCCAATATGTTTTTTCTTGTAATTTTTTCATTAAAAAAAAAAAAAGGACAAGACTCCCTTAATGTCGAGGGTAACTGGTAAAATTAGACACAATATAACAGAAGGAGAAGTTAAATCAAATTTTACCCTTTCCCCTATTTTATTTTACTGTGATATAGTTTTTATATTTCTTCACATCGTAGGCAATCTGAGAAACGCCAAGAATACCAACTACTTTGGATTGTGGTATTTTCACAAGTTGATGTCAACTTAGTTTTCTCTGCATATATTGATAAAAGTGATGCTGGAGTTAATTTGTGCACGTGGGTATTAGGTACTCGTTATTACCCGTGCTTTTCTCATATTTTACTAATTGTCAGGACACATTTTGGAGTGCTCTATTGCTCTTCAATAGTTTTCACCTACTTTTAAAATTTGCTCAATTACCGTGAGGATTTTTTGTTTTTAGAAAGAAAAACTTTCATAGTATTTAAGGATCGAAAAAGGACAAGGGGGAGGACAATTGAATAATAAAACCGAATTCCACACACATCGTGTGAGAAATTTTCATTAATATCACCGGACTATAAGCCTTGATACTACTACTATCACTAGACCATAAGCCTTCCTACATCTACCCTTGGTTACTAAAGATAGTTTTTTTTTTCTCTCATTTCTTTTTACTTTAACGTGCTGGCAAAATTATTCACCCCTAGCCACAAGGTATCCCATGCTGCCTCCATGGGAGTTCGGGTCGTGTCTCAATCCGAGCATGACCAATTATCAGAAAAGACTAGTTAAGCATCATTGACTTGATCAACTTTTAATTTACCCCTAATGCCCGTCATGGGAAGGTTCATTCCCTGCTCTTAATTTGCTTGGAGACAATACTCCAGGAACAATGGTTTTGATCATACCAAATACATGTTTGAAAAAGAAAACTCAGAATGAAATTATCTTTGCTAGAAAACACTTACCCCCAAAAGTGATATTTTCTGGCGCTAATCCGAATTAGCCAAGCCCCAAAACAGGTGCCATATACCAGGTGGGAAACCAAAATAAAAAAGCTATAGACTAGCACAATCAAAACAAACAGAAAAGGGAATTCGGGAATCTGAGAACTCCTAGTTGAGAGAGGGTGCTTTGGACACATCTAATATCTACTAGTATTGGCATTCTTGCAGCATGTGTTATAATGATTATAAGTGCCCTACGAATTAAAAGAACTGTACATATGAAAGAAGTATACTCCCATCTCCCTCCCACTGATAACCAGTCTCTGCAAAACTTTAGGTGCAAAATAGACCGGAACAATGACATCCTGCTCAGGCTCTCCTTGGTTGGGGTCTATTTCCATATATGATATTTCGCTCATCCCATACTGGGCAGGAACATGTTGGTTTCTTGTTCTTCCACTCAGCTCCGCATGTATAACAGAACTCGTGACCACATCTGGGAAAACATTTGAAGTATTCACTGTCAAAAACTTAGCTCTTACAACATGAATGAATCATAAGAATAGATATAAAGTTCCTCACAAAATAAGGATAGGAAGTAAACCAGCATACTTGAACATAGTTTCAGAGCATAAAATCTTTTGGAGAACAGAGACAATAAGATAGCACAGTCAGTAGAACAGCAATGCAGCCAACAGCCCAACCAAACACTTCACAGATCAAGGATCACATTAAGCACAATGTTCTTAGATAATTATGTTTCCCAAACAATTAGTTAACACTAGTGAAGTTCGCGCCCAAGCCAAACACAAGAAAATTTGTATGAGGCAATGTGATATTCTCTCTTCTTCTTTTCTAATATTTGATTAGTCCCAGAAATAGTTTGTTGTAGACAGCCAAACAAGGAAATCAAACTCTAGATCGCTAATCAATGTGATCAAAAGTAGCTTCATGAAGTAGGAAAAACCTAGAGACAGCAAAAGCATTATCAGCGGATTGAACAACCAATGAAGTTTGACTAGAGTTTTTTTTCTCCTTTTTTGGCAAGAGTTGATATTTAAACGAGACAAACAAATTCAAACAGCAATCTCTGCCAAATTCAGTTAATAAATTATGGTAATGCATCGCCATAATAACAGTAGTATAACTTAAAGAAAATAAAAATCGTGAGACGTTTACTGAAGGTGGAGTAAAGAAAAGGAAAAAAACTAATGTGTAGTTTTGCATCTCTGTGGCATAAAGATACAGAGAAAGTTGAACTCAGTTCCACGACTTAGTTGTTAGACCAACGGACTATTTGAGATGCTAGCATCAAAAAGTCCTCTTAGTTCAGTTGCATCGTAATAGCTAATTCCTCTTAGTTATTTACACTCAACTCAATGTTACAGGCTCTATAGATCTGCTAATGACATGGATCAAACGGGAAGTTTAGAACTCTTCACAGTGGAAACATGCTCATAAGACAACAACTAGAGAATTAATATCCACCAGCTACTTCATAAAAGAAAAATAGTCACCAACTCAAATCTTTTGAACTTGCTTGCGTGTAGCTACCTAGATTGCACCCGTTCTATTTTGAAACATAAATTGCCTACCAAAAAGATCAAAGAAATAATAAAATTTCCTAAAGAAGACAACAGATCATGTAAACTTCGTACACCTACTTCCACAAATATTCAAATGCCCTTAGACTCGGGTAGAGATACCTAGATCCTTTCATTTCATGAATAAAATAAACAGTTGTGAAAAAATTCAAAGCAGCCAAAGAGAAAAATGATCAACTATACCTGTGCATTTAACTTCTACTAGATCTTTCAGTTTTTTGTCTGGAGGTGGGATTTAGTCCTAATACCTTCCCCTCCTATTGTCTTGCAGTTCCAAAGGATTTCTTCATAATTACAAGATTTGTGGGAGAGACTCGTATTATCTGGAATTGATTGGAGATAAAGCCTATTTGTACTTTTCTCTCTACACGGTTGTTTGCAAACTGGATAGTTCTTCACAATTAAGAATTAAAATACAAGCCCACAAGGATGGAAGACTACCAAATTACATAAATTTTAGGCAAAGATCAAAGGCTTTGTATGTATAAAGCAAGAGCACAAATCCTGGCATAGATGGTCTGCCATTTAAGTATGATAATGCCCAGGTCCTCTCCGTCCTCTTTTTTAATTTTATTTATAATTGATAAGGTAAGATTTTGTTAAAACAAAAACAGTATCAACCTGATACTGGCGAATTATCAGAAAAGGAAGCTAGACTTGATTGCATCAGGTTCCTTTCCATCCTCTTTGTTACCTTTTTGGTCTTTAATGAGTTGTTGCCATACATCTTCATTTAATGAGGTCCAATAAGTATTTGAGGTGTTTCATTATATGCTATAACACAAAAAGATTTTATGGATGAAATGTGCAAGTCATATCGGTTAAGATTTGTTGAATTCTTTTCTTTTTTGAAAATGTATAAGAACATTTTACAAAAAGAATAGCACCCGGAGAGTGCAAATGATGAATAGTACAACCCCAGGAAAATGCCCTCGATCCAACTCCTACCGCCACCCATTATCAAAAAGAATTTCCACATGTTTGGCTCATGAAAAAAGAATCAACTCCACACATGAGGAAGAGTGTTGAACATACTTAAGTAAATAAATTGTACTTTCTTTAATAGTTTAAGTTTTAGCTTAGACTATTTGATGAGATGGACACACACTTCAATATCTATATGATATTAAAAGCACGAAGGCCCTTAGCGAAATGTCGTTCGTCTATTTTACCCTCTAAAAATAGAATTCACACTAAACAAAATAGTCTTTTACTAATATTAGGATTTACTTTCAAAATATTTAGGACTTTAAAATAAACTCAAATTATTAAATCTCTCCTTATTTGAATTATGTTAGATCCTAATATTTATGACTTTAAAATTCATTAAGATTTGACCCTATATAAATTATTTCCTTGTTTTAACTAAGTATATAATATAACTATAATACCTCGCATATTAATTTTCTAATATTTAATACTTCGAAATCAACTTTTACATAAAAGAATTTATTTGAAATTTAGGGACAATTAAGTTATGTACAGTGCTAAAAAGAATTCCCAAAACACTAGGTAAATAAAGAAAAAGTTAAAACGAATATGTCCCCAGAATTTTCAAACAAAAATAAAAAAGGAAAGCAACTAATAATAGAATCATAATGCAAATGACTCTAGGATTCTATAAATTTTCTTGTAGAAATTCTAGGAATGTATTATTTACCTTTTCTCATCATGAAATTTATATAGAGAAATTAAAATATCTTTCTTAAGCTGTTATACATAATGTTGTTGATTTTTTTACACTTAGTTGCATAATTTTAGCCATACAGTCTAGACTTTTTGTCTTAATCAACAGTTTCATAGTCACATAAAGAGTTCCTTTTCCAATACATTGAATAATTAATGTTCTTGGGCATGAGTGGTTTAACATCCCTTTTTTAACACTACCTACGCACACTAATTCAAATTTAATATATAAATATGCATGTGAATCGTGCGTGTATATAATATTATTTCAAATTTCTAACATTTGAGGTACATTTTTTCAACAGAAAAATTGATGTTAATTATGACCACATATATTACAATAGAGTGAACGTAAAAAGATAAGTATTATTTTTCATTTTGCTGTAAACCTGATAGTTAATTAATTAAAAATGTGGCATTCATGTCGTTTAGTGAAATTTAATAATATGTGAATAATTCAATAAGGCATTTGGCGGGTTTTGTGATGTAAGATTTCTTCCTTTACTGAGTTACTTAAATAACATTCATTGTTTTCAGGACTTGCATTTTTTCCATTAATTTTTCATACAACTTAAATATATTCTTTAATAATATTTATGTGACTTTAAAAAAAATATATTCATTAATAAGGGTGCATGCAATGCGCGTACCCAAAGATTAGTAATATCAAATAAGGGAAGGTAACTACATTCAAGTCCCACTACCACCTATTATTAAAAAGAATTTTCACATGGTTGGACCATTTAAAAGAATTAAACCGCACGTACGAGGGCCTGTTCAAGAAATAATTAAGTAAATAAAACGTTCTCTCTAACGGTTTAAGCTTTAACATAAGTTTCTTTATGAAAGAAAATCAAATAAGTTTTAGAGTAGGCTTCTTTCTTAAAGAAAATGAAATAAGCTTTAGCGAAAGCCTTTAGATGAGAACGTCACACGATTCGGCATGTCTTTTATTATTATTTTTATTTTTATAAGTAACGATATTTATTAAAAAGGTACAAAGATGGTACATGAAAAGGTACAGAAACAATTCAGCAAGCTTTGTACTTTCTTTTCCAATGAGTTATTGATATAACTACACTTTTCCAACACATGCCACCCTTAATAGCATCATGTTTTTTCCTCGACATAACTCCTATACATGCAAATTTTATCTTCCCGCTCTTTCCTTAAGGCACTGAAACACTGCCGATTTAAACAGCATTACCTTCTAGCAGATCGAACAAATTGTAAAATTTCTCTTACCAAACAATTTCTAACTTCTTCTACACCCAGAAGTAAACTTCAGGAAAGAAATATAACAACTTGAGGAAACCGATGGTCTGGCAAGGAGAAACGAGAAAACTGCTCCCCCTATTTCCATGCCATGCAGCTAACCAGGATATGATGAGGATACAATAAGCATTCAATACCTAAAGAGGAGCACCCTTGCGCAAATGAAAACCGGAGAGGTTAGCTGGAAGCATTGAAATTCTACCTTATTGGCATGCGTAACTAAAATGCCTTTTTATATCTTAGTTAGAAGAAGAAAGAACAAGATAAATATGCAAAATCTAAAGAAGACTAAAGTTTACTTTATTTATATTTTTTCTTTTCATTTGTTAGATAATAAGGATTTTACGTCTCTTTTTGTTTGTGTCCCCTACTGGTGTCCCGACAAATTCAGAAAGAAAAGACATCGATGGTGTGTCCATATCCTATGTCTTTAATTGTCTGTGTCTGTATCCTACGTCCCAAAGGCGCTTTTCTTTCTGTGATAAGCCATGTTCGAGATGTGTTTCCTGTCCCACAAAATGAGATCTATATGCTTCTTAAGAGATTGACGTAACAAGTCCAACTTGGTCGCGAATAATGAATGGAGTGAAAACAACTCTAAAGCGATATTTCACACTTGTGAAAATAAACACTTTGTGCTTTAATAAAACAAAGGTAGCTATAGGGTGTGTTTGGTATGAAGGAAATGTTTTTCAATTTTTTCATGTTTGGTTGACTTAAATATTTTTTAAAATATTACCAAAAGGAAGAAAAATATTTTTATAAACTCTTGCTCAACCTTCCCAACCCCCACCCCCACCCCCAAAGGCGCCCAACATCACCACTACCACTCCGACCCTTAGATCCCAACCTACCACCCTCCCCCGCTCTTACCCATTTCGTCTCATATGAGGTTTGCCTAAATTATATATTTTCCAAAAATATTTTCTACTACCTAACCAAACATCAAAAAATAAATAAGAAAACTACTTATTTTCCAAGAAAACATTCTAATACCAAACACATCCATAACTTTCATGATAATCTTTTCTAAACTCCGCCAAAGTGTCAATTGTTGGAAAATCACAGAATACCATTAAACAAAATGAAAAGAAAGAAGAGCGAATAGTGCAAAGTCAATGAATTGGAGCTTACCGATGTGTAACCTAGAAGCACAACCCAAGTAAAAACGAATAAGTTGTGGCAATTTCACGGAGAAAATAGTAATACGGAAGGAGAAAACAAAAGAAATTGGAAGGAAACAGGAAAAGAAAACTTAAAATGAACTAAAACGGGTTGAGTCGGAGAACGAAAGGAATTCACAGGAATGGGCTCAGAGCAAGCTGGTCCGCACACAACCACTAATAGCACCAATCTAAGTGGGGCGGTCCATCTTTTAAAGTAGAGGATACGGAGGGATTTGGGCAAAACAGCACGGCAGATAAAACTAACTTACAGCATGATAGGCTCACTGTACAGTCTAAAGCACACTGTTACAGGGAATACCAGAAATATTCTTTGAAGCCGGATAAGGTGCACTTGCTTCTTTGCACTTATATGTCATACTAAAAGTAATATGTACTATGGATTATTATCCCAACCAGTATGCAACATCAAATGAATACATTTATATGTTTCTGTTTCAAGTTATCCCTGTTTATTGCACCCCCTTAAAACAGGTGCTCTTTCCCTTCTCCATCGGCAGCGGTAAAAATGTTTATAACCTAAAAAGACATGAGAAGAACTTCATACTTAAAAAGTTCTATCATGAAAAGTGGCATGTATCTAACTTGTAAGTCCAGCTATCTTGACAAAATGTGACAGCTTCACCCAAAATTTTGACAAGTCGGTAAGGAATAACGGGGAGAGAGTTCAGAGAAAAAAATTAAACCATTCAAGTAAATCTAGAATCTTATTTTTACTTTTCTTTAATAAATCTAGAATCCAATCTTTCTTTTCGTGGTCAGACTGCTTACTTCATGATTTCCACTCTGGATCTCATCAATATCTTTAGTATATGATGTTTTGGCGCAACTAAACAGCTTAATAGCTAATAAAAAGCCACATTTTGTGTGGCTTATGACAAATATTCTACAATCAACACAAAAGCTTATTTAAGCTACAAAGCTGCAATATTCTTTGCTTCAACTTATAGCCTATCTCTTAAAGCAGCACCAAACAGTCAACATGTTGTTCATAAATCGTAGATAATTACCCATAAATGCGAGAAGCTTAAACGTCAAGGTGGAGGACAACAAAGATATGCTTCTACACAATCGTCAACAGTATCAAAACCTTTCTATACAAGGAGAAAAAAGGTGTATATATAGCTTCAACTTATGCTACAAATCACATGATGTTGACTTATATTTTCCCTTTTAAATGAAAACATAGGGAATGAATTAAAGCCAAGCTTCTATAATCTTAAGCTGTTGTTAAGCATTCCAAAAAGTTATCTCTTCCTTATTACCTAATCAAGACAGTGTATATCATGTAAGACAACAATGTAAGAAGGAAGGAGAAGCCAAGAACCTGCAGTAAATATGGTAGCAACCTTCGCCAAGAGACACTATGTGGTTGCACTTTACACACTGACGCCAAAGACTCTTTGTGGCAAGAGACTTGAGCTCTGCATCGTCTACGCACAAGTAAGGGTTAAGTCTTCTATAGTCAAAGCAAGTCATGTTTTGATGCCAAGGAACTCTGCAATTGATACAGAAATGGAGACGGCATTTCGTGCACATTCTAGCCCCAACTTGCTCGTTTCCCACAAAGACATTTGGAGCAGTAATTTGGACCTCAGCTTTTGACATCAATGTAGAACACTTAGGATTTGGGCAGTAAATCTTTTCCGTGATAGGAATAGTAGTTTCCTTGACACGTTCGTTCATCAAATCATATAGCTTCGGCATCAAGAACCTTTTGCAGTTATCTATTTTCAACACAGACTTGCATTTATCATGAGGGCATTCAGGTAGCATTCCTTGAAGTAGTTTAGCTTCCACATGTTTATTCATACAAGAAAAGCAATAATAATGCAGGCAACCATTAATTAGAAACATATGATCTACATTAGTATCTTGCAGACAAATAGTACAAGTCTCTGTGATGCTCTTTCGAAGACTACTTTCTCCTGGTCCTCTAACCTGAGAGACTATTGCATCGGTAGCAAGTTTAATTGCAAAGTTGACGGTATTCTGCGAAACAAGAGATGGTACACAATCTGTAAATTTTCTTAGACGAGAAGTTGCTTGTTCAACAAGTGCAATAACATTACCATTCCTCGGATGCAACTTGCCCCTAACCTGCATAACATATATACATCAATCATTTCAAAAACTCTTAGGTTGCAGTATATAAGCCTACATAGTGTGACATGTTTCCAACGCCAACAATAAGTAACCCATAAAATAGTATTTGGATACATACAATACCAAAAAATTGTACATGTTTAAAGTACTGAGATAGTAGTATTTTTCACTGACTTTTGACGCCAAAAAAAAGGATTTTTCCTTGACCCGTGCATATTTTCCTCAACACAATTTAAGCATGAAGAAATTTTGCTAAAAATTAAAAAAAAAATGACCTTGACTCTGACAGCAAGCATAAAACTAGCAAAAAAATTTTGTGGACAAAGTCAACTCCTCCAAGTCCGAAAAAATGAAGAGGGTTGCAGTAAGCTGAACCTATCTTGCTTGGGAGACATAATTGTAGTCGTTATTTTACCCAAAATAACCTTGACTCTCACCTATTTACTCTAGCTTCTGCCAAATTTGTACTAGGTTCCGGCATCTACTAGTACCCTGATTTAATATATTTTTACGACAAAGGAAAAAGACTACTTAAAAACACATTGAAAAATGTCAAAGATCAGAATATAATAATTTGTCACACAAGATAAACATAGTTGATATCGTATTAAATTTTCACAACAGTTAGGGTGTCAAGAGGACTCACATATTGCAAGATAGTTTGACTATCCAAAACAACATTAACCCTTTTCAAACCCAGCATTACAGCAACATCAAGCCCTTCAATCAGCGCTTTCAGCTCCACAATTTCATCATTCAACACTTCAGTAGTGCTTTCACCCAAACCCTTACTCACTTCAAACACCAAAATACCACTGGGATCACACACCGCAACTCCAATCCCAGCGAGTTGTTGTTGTTGTTTGGTTCCCACAACCACAACAACACTCTCTTCTTCAACATCTTCTCCCATTAAACCCTTCACATAAACCCTAAAACAATCCTCATTCCCATTTTGGGCCCCACCTTTCGATGAACCCTCACCGTACGGCCTATGCAAATGATCCCCCGTCTCTTTCCACTCGCCCTCCGGCACGTTTTGTATCTCACGCGCGAAGGCCTGATCGTGGATTCGACGGTTGAGATCGTCTTCGATTTTTTTCATCTCCGCTTCGGCTGTTTGACGGTCGAGAAATTGTTGTTCGTAGTTTAACAATTCCTCGGAGAAAAGAGTGGTGACATCGTTACTTCCGATGATGCTTTCACCGTTAATGGCCGGTTTTGAAGTTGAAGCGCTCATAGCCTCTTGCATTTGAAGTTGAAAGGCGAAGAGGAGATCGCCATCGACGGTTTCAGCGGCGGCTATTTCACGGCGTTGTTCGTCGAGTAGGGCATGAAGATCGTCGTCGACTTGCATTTTTTTCTTTTTTGGCGCCGAAACGAAGTTGAAGAGCTTTTTACTTGCTTTGTTTTACGCTGTGGAGCCTTTGCTCTCTCAGACTTGCTTAGGGGAGAAGTTTTATTCTTATTCTTGTTTGGGTCCACCTTTTTTGACCACGAAGACTTGTTAAAAAATATCATGGTATAGCCAGTTTTCATACTGATTGTTGAAAAATAGCCAGTATTTATCAAGTTAATAAAAAATAATCGTTATTTTGTTGCAACAGGGACCGATCCAGTATAATATACGGGAGTTCTGGTGCATTTGTGTACGAACTCCAGCATATTATGCTGGACCGGTATACTTTGCTAATTCTTGTAAAATTTGCGGGAGACTGGAGCACCAGTGCTCTAAACTACAGTATATTATACTGGACAATTATACTTGCTGGAACTCCCGTAAAATTTACTGGAGTTCCAGCATAACTTATGCTGGAACTCCCGTAAAATTTACGGGCGTATTTTTCCGGATTTTGAACAATATTTTCGCTCAAATTTAAAGTGGTTAAATTTCGATGACTTTTGAAACTTTGTTATTTTTTAACGACCAGTGATAAATTTGGCTATTTTTGAATTTCTCCCCGACTTGTTTAGACAAAGACTTGGTTAGGGGAGAAGTTTTATTCTTATACTTCTTGTTTGGGTCCCCGCGAGAAAAAAAGGTTATGTTATTTAAGTAGTATCAGTTGTGAGACATTAAATAAATTTTTCGTGCTTAGGATGTATTATTTGCCTATTTGGTACTAGGAATTTTATTTTTTTTTGGATAATTTAGGAATTTTATTCATTACCAAGATCTGTACAAAATTATAGCCTAGCCAACACAGCTAGCTATCCTAAGGATTATTTTCATTGTGACATCTAATGATCTTTTTGGAAAACCACCTAGTAATTTTTATGTCATTATCGAGATAGTAATCACTGGCTCTATTTATTACACAGCTTAGTAATTATGACAATCTGTTTGTTTGTCATAACATAATTATAGTATAATTACAAGCGTACTATTTGGTTGTACAAATTTAATTATACAATAAGATTAATTTTTAATTAAAATAATTATCAAAACTTAAAAGATAATATAATAAATATGTGCTTATAAATAATTTTTTATAAGTATAAATGGTATTCGATCTGGTATTTAAGATGTATATATTTTTTGAATATATACTAATTAGTAATCATATATTTATAATTAATATTGTAAAAATAATTGATATATTTTCTACATTAATAATATTAACTTTAATTAATTATAAAAATTAAAAAATACATTTTGTAAGAATATTGTGGAATACATATTTGATAAAGTAATATTAAATATTATATCATAACATTATGCAAATATTTGACAAAACTAATCTATCAATTCTAATCACAAAGTTAACAACATGCAATTTAAAATAACAAGTCAATACTACTAAAACAAGTAAGTTGGAACCATAAATATAACACAATTTCATAATTCCAAAAAAAATTTTAACAACATGATAAAAATAAGTTCCAATACCACTTAAGATTAGAAAACATAATAAGTTTATAACCTAACTCAACAACAAAAATTTACTTTAATGGCATCACCCATTATATGCCAAGTTTGTTAATGACTTGTTATTTAGAGATTTATTGGAATCTCTACAAAATAGACACCGTTGATACAATAGCGTTGTCATCGCTTTCCCTCTTTGCTCAGAGACACGAAGGGTTTTCGGGCAAAGATAGATGAGCAACTATGAGAGATTTTTGCATGCTCGGCACTCCATGAGAAGCATTTTGGAAATCGTCTGACCGAACCTTGCTTCAAAGGTTGCCTACATATCATTGGCTATAAAGGAATCAGGTCGGTGTAATTCTGGAAGGTTTGGTAGCTGGGACTACCAGAAGCTGTGATTGCACTGTTGTTGCTACTGCTACTGCTTGCTGACCTCCTTATTACACCAAAAGGAAAATCAAAGCTAAGCTAGCTATGCCTATCAACTATGAGTTACAAGATTCCTATCTATAATTTTCTCGAAACTTGATCTTGAGTCTTAGCTGATTTTGTTGTGGACTTCGATCTGAATCTTGATGCTTGTAAGTTGTAGGAGTTTTATTCTTCATGTAGCATTGGATCAAAACAGGATCAGCGGAGCTTGTCACTTCAATCAGATTTTGAGCAATTTGCGCCCTTGCTTGCTCCACATTTGAATTCATCTTTTTTTTGTTCTTTTCTTCTTTCTTGATTCTGGATCGAGATTTATTCCATTGGTTATCTCGCACCTTGTGTCTTGAGGTCAACCTGCTTACGATACCTAAACAAACAAACGAACGAAATTTTCTGCCCCAGTTTTCGCTAGAAAAATTTCGTAAGTTAGTTGTGACACATATCTAAGCAATTAAATCAGGATTGTGCATCTTTATGAATGAATTCAGGTTATGCTAGAAGATGACCGGGTTATGCCGGAAAATGAAAAGGGTCTCGGGGTAAGCCGGGACTTGGGAAGGAACAGCTCCATGGGTTATGCTAGGGAAATCCTCGGGTTATGCCGGGATTTGGAAAGAAAAAGCGCCTTGGGTTATTCCAGGGAGATCCTCGGGTTGTGCCGGGATTTGAAAAGAAAACGCTCCTTGGGTTAAGCCAGAATTTGGAAAGAAAACACTCCTTGGGTTATGCCAGGGAGGTCCTCGGTTTTTTGGCCGGGATTTGGGGGGAAAAAAGCTCCTTGGGTTATGCCGGGATTTGGAAAGAAAAGGTTCCTTGGGTTATTCCAGGGAGGTCCACGGGTTATGTCGGGATTTGAAAAGAAAAAGCTCCTTGGGTTATGCCAGGGAGGTCCTCGATTTTTTGGCCGGGATTTGGGAAAAAAAAGCTCCTTGGGTTATGCCAGGGAGATCCTCGGGTTATACCGGGATTTGGAAAGAAAAGGCTCCTTGGGTGATGCCAGGGAGGTCCACGGGTTATGCCAGGATTTGAAAAGAAAAAGCTCCTTGGGTTATGCCAGGGAGATCCTCGGGTTATGTCGGGATTTGGAAAGAAAACGCTCCTTGGGTTATGCCAGGGAGATCCTCGGGTTATGCCGGGATTTGGAAAGAAAACGCTCCTTGGGCTATGCCAGGGAGGTCCTCGGATTATGCCGGGATTTGGAAAGTAAAAAGCTCCTTGGGTTATGCCAGGGAGATCCTCGGTTTTTGGCCTAGATTTGAAAGAAAAGGTTTGTGCTACTATGATTTGTTTTTCTTTTGGGGTTTTCATTTTTATTTCTTTCTTCTTTTTCTTGTCTCCTTCTTTTCTTTTCTTTTCTTTTCTTTTTCCTTTTTATTTAGTAAGATGCATGAAAGAATTTGGGAAAACTTCCTTTTTGGTCGATTCCCTGTTGTAAAGCTGTTTCAGCGCTTGCGCATTTCATTTTTTTTTGGTTTGCACCTGCTTCTTCCAGGGTTGCTCTGAATAAGACCTGTTTTTCAACAAAGAACAATTTGTTAGTTGAAACGGTGGTTGGTTTTGTGGCCTTGATCATCCCAATTGCTTGATCCCGGCCCTGTGAGCACATGACTTTTGCCCTACATGAAGATAACTCCTAAAAATAGATCAAAATAATTTTTATTGATTTTTTAGGAATTTTCCTTTATTTAGTTGCATTTCATGCATTTTAATATTTTAAAATCAAAATAATAAATACCAAAAATATCTTGCATAGCATTTAGGTTTTATCGGAGTCATTCGGTTTTCATAAAAATTAAAAATCACAAAAAATTTTATTTTTACACCTTTTCCTTTTGTTGATTTTTCTCTTCTAATTTAGGATTAAGTAGCTTTTATAATTTTCATAATTAGTATAATTTTAAATAATTTAGGTTTTTAATTCTAGAATTTTTAATATAAAAAGATAAAAGAAAAATTGGGAATAAAAAGAAGAATTAGAAGAACCCTTCCCCCAAAAATATTCCCCACATAAGATCTTCCCCCAAAATATTTTCCCCCAAAAAGACCTTCCCCAAAATATTTTCCACCTAAAAAGACCTTCCCCCAAAATATTTTCCCCCCAAAACACCTTCCCCAAAATATTTTCCCCCCAAAACTATTCCCCACACACACCTTATACACTACTATATAGACATACAAAAAATACACTTGGGTGGGGGGGGCAACGTTACACATTGAGGAGGGGGATAGAACACATTTTTGACACCCATTTTTGGAAGACTACTATTCATCTTCTTCTTCAAGGGAAACACCATGAAAACCCTAGCTGAAACCTAGCAACCACCAGCCACACCGCCAGCCTCCTCCACGCCCGAAACTGGCCGGAAATCAGCTTCCAAACGACCAATGACAGCAGCGAACCGGCAATACCATGACTGCCTGAACTAGCCTCCAGCTCCAACCAGTCACGTTCCAAACGACCACCATTGCAGCCGCTGTCCACCAGCTTGAACCAAACGTCCCTGTCCAAACGAACCCGGCATCTCCTTCTGCTTCGACTACCCATAACGACCACCCACTTCACTACTGCCCGTGTCCAAAACGAGTACCCCAAAGCTCCAGGTCTGGTCGAAAATGGCAGAAGTCGTTTAGTTTGTGATTTTTCGGCTGATGTTTGTTCACTCGATCTCTGAAGTCCAAAACTTGTTTGGCATCCTTTCCGGCGAATCTCGAGTTTTTTGATTGAGTTTGAGGCGCCGAAGTTCCGATCGAAGTTCCCGGCAAGGTTCATCTGCGTGTTCTTGCTGCACCTAAAGGTCCGTTTTCTCATTTTCTCTATGTGATCGTTATTGTCTATTTGTGTAAACATATGATTTATCTGGATGAATTAATGGTTTCTGTTAGTTTGAGTTCCAGATATTTTCCTTGAAAGTGTTGACAGAATATTGTGTTCATTATTTCTAATACTTGTATATTAATGATCAGTTTTATATGCTAACCGCTTGATAAAAGAATTATAAGTACTATTTGAAGCGTGAAACTTAATATTCCTTTTTCTGTTATTCATTCAGATCTAGCTGTTTGGATGTGTTAGGACTCACCATCGTTCGTTTATCCTCTTTTGTATATATCTAAGGTTACATAATATATTATGCTACGAAATTTGATCATAGTTGGCAGAGATTATCTTATGGGATTGCTGGTTTATTTGTCTCTTTTCCTCCTGGACTGAAATTGTGGTGATTTCCATATAGAGGTGTGCCATGTCGAATAAAATCCCAAAACCCATAGCCCTCACTTAATTAATTTTAGCTCTTTAGAATTGGACTTTTAAATAAAATATGAGATGAGCCTCGCCGAATAAAATGCATAAATTGCGGGGCCCTCAATAAATGCTATAAAAAAAATATACTTAGAATTCGGGTGGACCGTTTAGCGAATTTTACAGTCTTTCCCAAAGATAATAAACGCGTAGTTGCTCTAGGCGCGTATTTTAATAAAATTACCTTCTTAAATACGGGTGCACATTGATGTGACCCAAATCCAAATCTCAACGGAGTCGAAATGTGTTGACAACCACGGGTGCACTGGTGCGACGTAGTTCAAGACACATTTTCACGACGTTGCAATTCTTATTAAGAATAAAAATAAAAAGCGGTTTATTAATAAAAGGCACATAGGTTAGAACATGTTTTAAAATCAGATAAAACCAAATACAACAGTTGAGCGACCGTGCTAGAACCACGGAATCCGGGAATGCCTAACACCTTCTCCCAAGTTAACAGAATTCCTTACTCGGATTTCTGGTTCGCGGACTGTTAACAGAGTCATAATTTTCTCAGTTCGGGATTCAACCGGTGACTTGGGACACCATTAATCTCCCAAGTGGCGACTCTGAATATTAATAATAAATCTCGTTCCGATTGCCCTTTAAGTGGAAAAACTCCTTTACATCCATGCGGGTGTGTAGTAGAAAAAAGAGGTGTGACAGCTCTGGCGACTCTGTTGGGGAAAAGAACCCAGAACTTCAGTTCAGGGTTTAAGAATTCGAGCTTAGAATAATTGTTGTATTTGGCTTTATCTGATTTTTCTACATGCTAAATGTGCTAAATGTTTACCGCTTCGATAGTATCTGAACTATATATAAACTGTGCTAAAACCCCTATCTTCTCACCTCAGGGGATGTGTTTACTGGTTGAGACTCCCTATTCTGTTAGTGTCAAACCTTGAAATAAGAAAGAGGCTTGTAACGACCCGATCGGTCGTTTTGAGTACCAACGCTCCGTTCAGCAGTCTGAGGCCATGAACAGCTTCATTTCAGGTATTATGACTTGTACACGTGGTCGGAATTAAATTTCAAGAAGTCCAGAGTTGATTTGGGAAGAGAATTCTCATTTCGAAAGCTTAAAGTTGAAAGAATGAGGTAGGATTTGAATTTCAAGTAAACGGCCTCAGAATCGGGATATGAAGGTTCCAGCAGGTTCGTATGATGATTTCGGACTTAGGCGTATGCCCGGATTGGGTTTTGAATAACCGGGGAGCATTTTGGCGCCTATTGTGAAAGTTGGCATTTTAGAAGAAATTTCATAAGTTTGGCTTGAAGAGAATTTCGGTGTTCTCATTGTCCGTTTGGGATTCCGAGACTGTGAATAGCCTCGTGTAGTGATTCTGGAGTTGGGGCGCGATCGGAAGTGAATTCGGAGGTCCGTAGACCATTTTGAGGCCATTTGGCTAAAGATAGAAAGTTGAAGGTTTTGGAGAGTTTGACCGGAGAGTTGACTTTTTGATATCGGGGTCGGAATCAAATTTCAGAAGTTTGAGTAGGTTCGTAATGTCAAATATGACTTGTGTGCAAAATTTGAAGTCAATCGGACGTGATTTGATAGGTTTCGGCATCGGAAATAGAAGTTGGAAATCTTAAAGTTCATAAACTTGAATTTGGGGTGTAATTCGTGATTTTAGCGTTGTTTGATGTGATTTGAAGCCTCGAGCAAGTCCGAAATGTGTTTTGGGATTGGTTGGTATGTTTGGTTGGGGTCCCGGAGGCCTCGGGTGGATTCCGGGTGGTTAACGGATCAAAATTTAATATTTTGAAAGGGCTGAGTTGCTGGTGTCTGGTATTTCTGCTTCTGCGGAAATGGGACCGCAGAAGCGGCCCCGCAGAAATGGTAAAGGGAGCCACAGAAGCGGATTTGAGCAAAAATTCGGGGACCGCAGATGCGATCAAGGTTCCACAGAAGCGGGACCGCATCTACGGAAATGGATGTCGCAGAAGCGAAAATGTGGGCGGCCAGGGCTGATCGCGGAAGCGGCCAAAAATTCGCAGAAGCAGAACCGCATGTGCGGTTGGTCGTCCTCAGAAGCGGAAATGAGCTGGAGCCCAGAACCGCAGAAGCGGAATTTTGTCCGCAAAAGCGGAATCGCAGAAGCGAAAATAGCTGGAGCAGTGAGGTTGATTTAAGTTGCGAAATTGGTTCATTTCTCTCATTTTCTTCACTTCATTGGCGATTTTTGGAGGGTTCAAAGGAAAGTATTCATCAACAATGTTGAGTTAATTCATCCCCATTACTTTTGAGTTAAATACATTGATTATGTATGAGATTAAGCATGGAAATTAGTGTAAATATTGGGGTTTTGGTTGGAAACCTAGAAAATTTTAATCTTGGATTTTAGCCACGATTTTGAGTATGGAATTAGGAGAAAATCATATATTTGAGTTCCTAAGGTCATGGATAACCTTTGTCTTTGGGAAATTTTGGATTTTCGGGCACGTGGGCCCGAGGGCATTTTGGTCATTTCACTAAACGAAGTTGGGAATTAGTATAATTTGCATTGTTAACAAGTATTTGAGTATATTCTCATTAGTTTGTCGTTAATTGGCTAGTTGTGGTGCATTGTGCGTTGGTTCAANTATGGCTTAGATTTCTTAAATCACATTAAATTGATAATTGGATTTTCTAAAAGACTTAAGCTTCGTTTTCGCAAATTAATAAAAGAGAATGGACTTTTCCTGGATATTTACTCCATGATGACTTCCTGACTGTTTATCTATCTATGTGTTTATTTTGGAATGGGTCGAACGCCTCAGCAGATTAATAGATGCATCTATAGGCGCGCCGTCGACCCTCGGCAAGTGCACATTTATTTCTGTTGGATCGGGTCGTCGCATCGGTATGATTTGCGCATGCCTGTGTTGCTGCCTGAACTTGATTAAGTTATTGTTGCCCTTTTGTGGCTTAAACATATTTGGATTATATTTTAAAGAGAAATTTGGGAAATTTTCCTATGAAAGAACTACGTGCTTATTTGTTTCCTCTATTTGATTAGAACCATGTCCATAAAGAATAAATCCATGGATTAATATGTGAAATGAGGAATAATGATCATTGATCCATTAGAGTGTGTCAAAGTTGACCATCTCGTCTCTACCCCTTCGGGATTAGGCGGGACACTCACTGAGTACACGTTGATTACGTACTCATACTACACTTCTGTGCATTTTTGTTGCACAGGTATACTTCATTTTAGCGGCCTACTGGGCGCAGCAGCACAGACGATTCGGGACTAGGTGAGTTGCAGTATTCAAGGCAGCCCGCAGCTTTTTAAAGTCCCTTCTAGTAACTATATTTTTTTCCTGTCCATTGTATTCCGGACGGATGTTATGTTGTATTTTATTTCTCTTATCATTAGTCGCTCATGTACTTATGACACCGGATTTCTGGGAGGGTTTACAACGGATGTGTTCTATTTATTATCATTTAAATTTGAATTCTAGCAATGAACTTTTATTTATAAAAATTGGAAGGAAAAACCTTAGATTTTTTTTTAAGTATTAAAAGAGGAATTAATTAATGAGTTAGTTGGCTGGCCTGACAGAGGTGTCCGGCGCCACCACGACCCTTAGTGGATTTTGGGTCGTGACAAGGCCAGACAAGTTACTAAGCCGGACGATCCCGCGGGTCCCCGGTACGTAGCCCCCTCCTCGACTCGAGTTGTCTGCTCGGGTATACAGTCTAGAACACATACCCAGGTTTTGAACTTAGAATAACTTGACTTCATTCCGAATCCCTAATAGGAGCGCTTATTTTCATCATGTTGCATTTGACTTAGGGGACTCAACACAGGGGTTGGGTCTGTCTAGGACAGGTAACCGAATATGAAAAGACCACCATGATGCATTTTACGTGCACTTATTTGTCTCGGACCTTCATGCTGACCGACTTTTGAACATCGGGAATTTTTTAAAATTGAGAAAAAGAGAAAAAAGAGGAATAGCAGTGTAAAGAATTAATTGTTTAGTTTTAAAAAAACCGATGCCCAAATTTCGAAAAAAATGGAAATATTTTGTTTTGCAAAGGAAAAATAAAAAAGAGTCTTTATTTTTGGAAATTGTTCGCATAAAAAGAAAAAGAAAAAGAGTCTTTGTTTTAGTTTGGAAAAATAAGTTGTTTCATTGTTTGTTGAAACTGAAAAAAAGAAAAAAAAAAGAGTCGTTATTTTGTTTGATTTTCAAAAATAGAAAAGGAAAATAGTTTGTCTTGCCATGAAAAATGAAAATGAAAAGAAAAGAGTCTTGTTTTAAAATAGTTCGTTAATTTGCCCGAACTACGCTGGTTTGATTCTCACCGGATGTGAGATACGTAGGCAACCCTCATCGGGTCAACCACCCCTTTTGCAAAAAATAGTCAAAAATACCAAAATTTTAATTTTTATATAAGTCGGGTGACGCCATTCTTGTTTAAAAATAAGCCGAATGTCCCCAAAAGGGCACCGGAAGGCTGTTTTTGCAAGAACAACCACTCTAAATCATTTTAAACGGTTTGCGGGCACAGCCTTGAAATCTCCCTTTCGGAAGCGCTGAAAGGCCGTATTTGCAAAACTGAGTCTTTGTTTTCTTAAATTTTTTTTTTGAAAAATAGCCACTTTGCTTTTTAAGTCAAAATAACCATTTACATGGCCAGTTTTCTTTAAATAAGTCACAGTCGACATGGAAACCTTCTCAGTCTTGCGTAGGCCTGCGGCGATGCCAAGTGATGCCCCGCGGGCCCAGGACGTGAAGCTTTGATGTACTCTTGATCTAGTTTTTAATCATCGAGTCTGTATTTTGTTATTTTGAGTCTGCTTTTGTAATTTCCCTTCAAGAAAAACAAATAGTCTAGTATCTCTTATAATATGAAAATCCTAAAAATTATCCCTTTATTTTTGCATTCAATTTGCAAGAGCTACGCTTGGTCTGATTCATGCGGGGTCATGATACGTAGGCAATTTACCTAGGATTCGACCATAACCAAAAGAAAAAAGAAAAAAAAAGGAAAGAACCACAAAAGGGCAAAAAGAAAGGAAAACAAAGGAAGAGAAAGTTTGCAATTGGAAATAAGGAAAAAGCCGGGATGACGCATGCGCCCGATCAAAAGTTGTTGCCAATATGTTAAATGCCTTAACGCTAACGTGATGTTTCATTTTTGTCGTGTCATTCTAGAAAGGTGGTTGGTTTGTGGTTTTAACGTGGTAACTTCTCTTTACAATACAAAGACAAAAAGCAGTCAACATCCTGGCAACCTATTCCTACAACACCCGGTCAAAAAATAAACTGAACGTGACAGGCCAAGAATCGGATACCAGTATCGTGGACTCGTCAAAAGAGCTAGAAATGGTAGATGTTAAAGCAATAAAAGAAGAGATGTATAAGTTGAGACTGCAGATGGCTGAGATGTATCAGGCCTAGGCTAAGGGTCAGCCGACGCCAGCTTATCCCGCCCATCCAGCATATATCCCACCTTTGGCTCAGTCTCAGGAGCTTCCTCCTGCGAATGCATCTTCGCCTTTCCCTTTCT
>MU704373.1:21093-47539 GCA_026770625.1 Nicotiana glauca
TTCGTGGATTTTCATAACCTTGTTGTGCAAAAGTGGGATATGCACTTGCAATGGATGTCCGAGTGTTGATATATATCATGAGCGATACGGAAATAGATCGAGTAATCTCTTTATTTATCCAAGAAAAAGCATTTCTAGTTTGCATGGTCCAATCATTAATAGCGAAAATTTCTACAATTGCGTAGGTCACTAATATAGTTCCCTAGCCACGATTCTGCTATTTGCTGGAATAATCTAGGATGAATCTCCCCGATGGTTAGAAATAGAAAGAGTAAATACGATTTTCAATACTTTGCTTATGTACAACTACAAAGTACCAAGCATTTTAATTGGATTAGAATAATATCAATGGATCCTTTATCAGTCATTTATTGAATGATAAATAACTACAAGTGACGGAGACAGATGATTTAAATAACGGAAAATCCAATATTTAAAAATTGTATCGAGAATGATTGGAAAGGTGGAAACAAGACCAGATATAATTTGATCATTATGAACAAATCCAAAATCTTTATAGATATAGCCAATCATTAATTCCCAACCTGTCTACCTTAATGGAAGAGATATAGGAACGAAGTCTGCGTATATAACATAAAAAAATAGGTGAACCATAAATTGCTGAGCTTGATGCTTTCAGTCTCAATTCAAAGTTGTCCGCTACTACGTCAGACTCTGTATATGACAACCTCTCTGACAGACCCTCTTGTTGTCTCGTACTCTCCTTTCCGTAAGTTGCCATGAGGCAAGCATCATCAGGAGTAGTTTCGCTTCCTATGATAGGTAGATAAGTACTTATGCTTTTAGCTCTGTGAAAGATGATGATACTGGTAAGGGAATAGTATACCGAAGGCTAAGCAAAAGAGCAGAATTCTTTTTCTGCTCATCCCCCTCGCCACTTTGCGAAAGCCAGAATAAGAGGTTTTGGAGTATTGGCTTAGGAGTGTAAGCAGGAACAAAAGCAAGCTGGAATTGGTAGTAGCTGGGGATATAATATAGGCATTGGCACCGAAAGGAACAAGCAAGAGTCACTTCAATAGCTACAAGCAAGAGGAAGAGGCAGGAATGGATAGTTCTTTAGAAAAGGTACACAAGCAATCGCCACTGGAACCGGTATATATGAGTAATCGTAATGCACGCAATCAAAGGAACCGTAAACTGGATCTCCTTCGCTTCGTCCCCTCCACCGAAACAGCAGGAACCATACAAGAACGAGTCAATTGAATAATCGCAACTGGAAGCAGTCAGTATGACTTGCTCCATTAGTAGGTCTAGTCTATATGGAACTCGTCTATTGCTTTCAGTAAACAATAAAAAAGAGAGGTCTATTGGTTGGCTGTATTCCTCACCTGTCAACTCGCAAGCAAGCATTCGTTGTCTTTTGTCACTCAAGTTATCTATCCATACCGTAACCGTAGTATGGAAGGTTTTCTTTATTGACCACGCACTCACCCCTAGCTGTAATCACTCCCTCAAGCAAGCGTACCAGCACGCCTACCAACTAGAATGAGGACAGCCAGACTAACCCGCCACAACCAATCACTATCACTCGACAGGGCATACTACCCTAGCTACCTACACGCATAACAGGTAAGAGCATACGAAGAAGAGAAAATGACCTACCTTAGCACATTCACCTGAGGAAGGAAGGGACGCTACCTAGCCCTGTTAGCTCCTACTAAAGTAAAGGAAGGGAAGCATTGGTCTGAACCTCTTTCTTCTCTTCTTATGATTGTTCCGTGATGGGTTTTCTCCTTTTAGGATTAGGTTTCTATCCCCGTGTTGTGCTAAGCTCATTTCTCTTATTAGGTCTTACCTTTTTACACTGTGGACGTTCAAATTGCATACCATGCAAGTCATTCATTATCCACACATGTCATACATCTTTCATATAGGATGATTTTAGAAAGCACCTAAGTGTTGGACATTTGCATGATACAGGTAAACCATAGCCTAGAAAGAAGCAGGCAAATCGCTCTAGGTTAAAATAGAACCTACCTCAGAAAACGACTTTAGAAAACGATTACTTTAGATCGACATCGGAGGTGGCCCAAACCTAGGCTGTGACGCTTCCTGTTGAGTACATAATGTTGACTTGAAGTTCGTTTACACAGTACGAAAAAAAGATTCTAAAGAATGGGACTCAGTCTTAAGCAATTTCTTTATTCAAAACAAAACAAAAATACATGAAATGAACCCACCTATCAAAGTGGGCTAGTCTGCTCATTATTTATTTTATTTTCGTCATTTTTTTCATTATTGCAATACAAAGCAAAATCTCCACTATACTAGTTATGGAGGGGATTGGCACCGGATGGAACAAGGCGCTTCGAAGCCAGTATTATAGCTGGATTGAAAAGCAGCCCCTTACCCTTTCGGCCGAGCACAACCTCCCGAGCGCTAGGTTCAAGCAACTTCATACTTCAAAAATCCTGAACTGCGAAGGTGCTTCCCAGGGACGACGTGACAAGAAAAATAAAAAGCAACATCGCTGCCCCGCAGATTCTTGCGCCGTCCATCACTGCAAAATAGATTGAGCTACGGACATCAAGGGACCGAGATTATATGCTGCTGCAGAAGAGGAATCGAAGAAGTTGGTTGAAAGTTAAGGATAGTGTGATTGGCTGACTGGTTGGAAGGTAAGGATAGCATGATTGACTGCTTTCGAGTCCTATGGATCATGGGCCACAACTACTTGGGTAGAGACCGCTGAACATTATTTGGACAGGCCGAGGCTATATGGGCTTAGGCCTTTTGATGGCTGTTTCTGGGCTATTTGGATAGATTAAGAACCTTTCATGTAGGAGAGTCTTTGATGGACTCGGATCCTTTGCATGATTTCATGTGACCTTTGACGGGCTTTGAATTTGGACAGATCCAGCGGGCCTTCTTGCATGGACTTGGGCTTGCTTTGATGATGGGTAGAAAAAATTCCTGATTTTCTTTCCTCGGTGAATGAAGTTTCTGCCCTTGTTGAGTGAGTAAGGCCCGATCGAGCTTATGTGCTTGCCAGGTCTTTCATCATATGCTTTTCCTCGAGAATGTGAGACTGCTCACCCTCAGTAATCGTATTGTTCGCTCTTTTCATTGATTGTACAACTTTCTCTAAACAAGGAATTTCTAGGGAGTCCTCCCAGTCGGCTAAAGGCGCAATGGCTTTTGGTTTTGAATCCGGCTAAGGTGTGAGCAAGGGTATCTTCTTTGGGGTCTATCACCATAGCCTTTTCCTTTAGCTATTATGCTATCCTTCTAATCGGCTAAGGTTGAATTTGCTTTTGCTTTAGTTGTTGTCATTGAGCGACCTTCTATTCTTTCAGTTGTGTAAGCCTTCCACCTCTCTCTTAGCTTTGCATCTTTTCCATTCGGTCCAATAACTAAGAGCGGTCGAAGTCCTATCTCAGGGAATGGGCTTGAAGGCTAGTGGTCATATTAGTCGTCTAAGCGGAAATGCCTTTTCCGAGCCTATCCCTATTTGCCTATCACTTTCTTGAGTTGATGTTTAACTTGCACCTAGAGGATTTAATCTTCCTTGAGGTTTTAGTGGGAGTTCCTTTTTGATGCACATTCGGGAGTGGCTAAAGGGAAATTTGCTTGTTCCGATAGTTAGTCTAACCCCTTTCCCGCAGCATTCCATTCGAAGTAGTCAAAAAAGTCTAAGACGGAGAAAGTGGTGATGCTCTTTGATTGCATTCGCTTGCTTGATCTTTGATCGTCTAGCTGCCCCCTAAGCTAAGCCCCTTTCTTTAGCCTATGTTGTCTCAGTCTTGGATAGAGTCCATTACCTATCTTTCTTTGTTTGAATGAGACTATCTGATGTCCTTTCATCTCAAACTGAATTGAATGTAATAAGAGTGCAAAATTAGGAAATTTCGTATGAAAAGGAGGCTATGTAGTATGGCCCCTATCCCTTCTTTTTATGCTAGTTGCTCTGCTCCTTATCCCTTTAGGGCTAGACCTCAGCTCAGATCATCCTTGGATGCTAACGATCCTTTCACCGAATAACTCTTCAAAGAGGACATTGGCTTTCTATATTTGAAGGGTTTACCCACAGACCAGAGGGTTAAGGCTCTCACCTTCTTTTCAAGTCAAAGAAAGAAGAGCCCTTCGATTCGATCCCTTTCCCATCTCCTTAGTATGAATTTTTTTTATCCTTTTTCTTTGTTCCGTACTTAACCTGAACCCTATCTATGAGTATAGCAATCCTTTGAATCTTTCCTAATCCGCTTTCTCTTTTTCTTATGCCTTGGGAACCCAGTCTTTAGGAGAAGCAGCTGCTCACTCGTGACAATGGATGCCTGCTTATGTCAAACTATCCTCAATCTCTTTCCCCTAAAACTAGGATTTTTTTCTTTCCTTCTCCTTCGACCCAAGCAAAAGGATTTCTATTCAGTTAATCAACTTTACCGGGCATGGAAGCACTCAAGCTAAAGCAAATGCACGTAAAGAATGGCTACTGGCCAGTGATCCTGCAAGACACTAGACTCGTTCTGAGTCCCTCCCTCTGATGCCCTGACTCTCAGTCTCAATCAAGTAAGAAAGGGAACCCTTTTAGCTACGGCAATGGGTATAGACCTCTTCCCTCCGCTGCTTACCCAATGGACCACTTAGAATAGACCGAATCGAAGTCGGTAAGCATTTTGTAATCATTCTAAGTTTTCTAGGCTGCCCATTCTCTTTGTATGAAAAGTAGGAGTAGGAAATGTCGTAGGTAAAGCCGTCCAGTACTACATCCGTAAGCCTTCCATGTATTGCATTCGTTCGTCGGGGAATCCCTATGTTCACTCCCATCAGGGGAATTTGCCTTGATTTCTATTCTATTACGTACAAGTGGGCCAGCCAGTCCGTCTGGTAATTGATTCTGTATTCAAGGTAGGCTATTTCGTCCTAGCTTTCCAATTTATCTATCCTAACAGCGTTCGAAGCCTAACATCCTTGCAAGCTTTAGATTCTTTCCTATCTCTGATCGGGAAAGAGGTTACCAAGCAAGTGAAACTGAAGTGAAACTATACTCACCTCTTCTCCTTCTTGTCCTCTTGTACTTCCGTTCTTCTTATTCTCGTATCCGAAACCGGAACAAGCTCTTCTTTAGCAGCCTCGCTTTGTTAGCAGTACTAGTTTGTAGTCTTTATTGACCTGGAACACAAGCTTTACCAGACAAGCCAACCCGATCTGACCTTCGAAACTCTCTTCTCATACTCCTCGTTCGTCGTTCCAGGCGTACTCCAGTTAGCTCTTCTCTTACAGAGCCTTGTCTATTTGATTGCTTTCCTAGTCTTCTTCCTGCTTCATTAGATAAAGCGTCTTCATTAATAGATAGAGTTGGAGTACATAGTGAGAGTCAAGGTCAAGGTTGATTGATGAGTTCAGTGGATAGAACGATCGATGTGAGGCCTAGGTCAAGGCAGGAAGTTAAAGTGTGACTTCCCCCGTAGTTGGGGGCGGGGGTTAAGCGTTCGATTCGACAATGAACACTAAATGAAAGAGGAAAATCAATTTTCTCACCCGCCTACGATTGTTTGGAGATTTATTCAGTAGGTCCTCCTTCCTTACAGAATGGAATTCCAGGGCGTCTTGGTTAGATCGCATTTGCTTTCCCTTACTCTTGAATAGTGAAAGATTGAGCCTTTTTTGTTCAACCCAAGTGTTGGAGTTCCAGAGCACACTCTACCTTTGCTTCCTAATTCTTCTGTGCCAAGAATGATCCAATTGAATCTTCTGAAGCTGATATGTAAAATCTCAAGGGCTCAGAAGAGTCTCATTTATGCTAATCAAATTAGTACTCTTGCAGAAGTATTTCCCCTATCATAGAAGGTGTGAAGCAAGCGGGGTCTTTAAAGAAAAAAAGCAAAGCAAGTTCCAGGGATGCGGGCAGAGGGGGGTTTCTCGATAGTCCAAAACTAGTGATCTAGGCTTCTCCAGCAAAGAATCGACGCATGCCGAGTAGACTACAATTTGTGGCACCATATCCTACCTATCCCGAAGGGAAGTCTCCAAAGTGGGATTGTATATTAACTTAGTCTCCGACGAAGAAGGTTCAGGCATGCTTCGACTTATCCCTATGATCCGCTAATTCATCTCTTTTTCTGGTATTCCGCAAAGGAGGTGGATAAGGTCAGCGAAAGAAGTGGAGAGGGCAAAAGAAAGGGTTTTCAATTCAAGGTTCCCGCTCCTGAAAATGGGTATTAAACAAAGGACATAGCAGGTTAGGTAAAACCTCTTTTGAGAGGAAAGACCTATCAAAGCAGAAAGTCCAAAGCCAAAGGTTTTTTTCAATGCGTATGCTTTAAAAGTCAGACTTGGAATATATTATTTATCTGTACTTTATTAATGGGATAGGAATTCGTAGTGGGACTTTCATAGATCCTTCGAGCGAGAAAGGTGCTGTGCCGGGGCCTCCTCAAGGTCATTCGAAACCACTTGTTGGCTGTTTATTGACCATAGCAACGCAATGTTCAGTGGTGGGGCAAAGCACTAGCGAGAAGCTTCACTTGGGATTGTTTTCCCAGGCAATTTTCCTTTTTTGCGCTTATACGCTTTTCTCTGTCTTGATGTCAAGCCCAGTCCCAGTGACCCATTGGATTGGATTTCTCCCTTGGACGGACTCCATATGGGGATAACTTGTTCCAAGTAAAGTCCAAGAATGAATGCTTATTAAGGAATCGGTAAGCTGATGTGCCATTACTGGGTTCCATCCTCTGGCAATTATCGACTCGGGAATGAACGAAGTCGCTTCACTTCAAAGTAGAGGTTTGTGGTAATGGTGGACTGACAAATCAGCTCCAAGGCCTGAGTGCCTAGGTTGCAGTGGTGAGAGTCGCTGCCGATGAGTTCCAACTGCCAGAGTCTTCGATAAGAAAGAGGCGCCTGAGTAAACAGAAGTGAGATCTTTCTAGTTCTTGAACTAGCCTTCCCCAACTTGAAGTCAAGTGAGGAACTCTTTCTCTTATATAGGCTATTTTGCCTTGAAATGCCATTCTATCCATCTTATTCTTCTGTGTAAGTAAAGACTAGTAGGTCATTCTCTTGCATCAATTCCTCTCTCACTCACGATGAAAGCCTAGAGCTTGCTTGAAGACAGCCTTTACTTTCTAGTTGTAATCTTTCCTATCCTTTAGGCAGGGATAGGTTCATAGGAGGACTTGGTTACATAGGAATGAAAGGCTTAAACTAGAAGGGATAAGAAAGGGAATTTGCAACACTCTTAGTAGAAGGCCGAGTTGAAACTCCCTCTATCCTCAGTTATTACGTACAGGACAAGCAAGTTATTGAGGGCTCTTTATGCCAAATACTTTTACACTAAAGAGGATAAAACAAGAAATATCCTAAGCAATAAAGATCTTCCTATTGATACTAGCACTAGTGGGACTGGCTCCCGGGGAAAAGGAATTACACTAGATCTTGGCAATGGCACTCCAACAAGCTCGGCAGGGAGAGAAAGAAGAGAAGGAGAAGAAGAAGTACGATGAAAAGGGTATGAAATAGGTTGCTTGTAGCAATTGTGATTGCTTATTTGGTTGGGATTACCAGCCTGACCAAAGAATAAGATAAAAAGAAGAGTTCCCGCCTACGGCTACATGCCCATTAAGAGCTATACCTGGAGTCGAGCTAACTGCATAGGTAGAGGGGAACTTTCCTAAAAAGCCTAATAGCAATTAACCGCATTGGAAACGACAAATCACACTCTGAAAGGAGGTTCCCTCCCAATAGATGTCAGGAGGGAGCAAGGCGTGATTGCTCTGTCATCCTCCGACCGCTCCCCCTTCCACCTCTAAGTAGTGGTGTTTGTGTGTCTCGTTGTAATCATTCCGGTCAATCCCTTTCCTGAACCATAGGTAAGGGATGACAGGAGATGACCCCTATAGCAAAATAAACCAGCCCCTCATTTGAGAGAGTAAATAGAATAGTGTCGGGCTTACGACAGTCTGACTTTTGAACGACTAAGCTCCCGCCCACCCCCAACCAATTAGGGTAAAGTGTTCATTCATACCTTCAACAGCATAGAGATATTAGCCCATGACCATGTTTACTTCATCTTCAAGTGCAAGCATCCTGGCTCTCAGGGCCTCAGGCAACCCTGGATCCTTTTCTACTTCCTTAGTGATTCCAAGAAGATGCTTCAACCCTGTTAAGTTTTAGCTGGCTATCACGGTCCAATAAAGATTTCCAATTTTGATTTGGAATTGTTGAGCAGTAGGTTAAAGATAACCTCCTTTGAAGTACCCTGTGTGGATCCGGGGGCTACTTCTGCGCTAGCTTTTCTAGCTTGCATGACGGGCTGTAAGACGCTCAATCAATCGGGCGCTATCTCACCCTTTTTCCTTGATCTACACATTCATGCCCTTTAGAGTTAAGGAATGATGGTTAAGAGTTCTTACTTTTGAGTTCCCACTCTGACTATTCAGAAGGCTATAATAATACCTTAATGAATTGAAGCGGATAAAGCTTAGCATTTCTCTAATTTGAATCGAAAGTTGCTTTTTACTCCTCCGCCTTTGAAGGCTGGTTACATCCAATGTCTCCTACGAGGCTGTCTTAAAGTCCTCTTTGTCTAGGCAGAGGTATAGCCCTTTTTGAATACATTTGACTTGGTGCTCACTTGTAGGAAGATTCCCCGCTTTGAAGTTAAGTCTTTTTTGGAGCTCCTTCCAATGAGGTTGGGATTTGACTTTCAATTGGATGTGTTCCGGTCAAATTGTTAATGACAGATCCCTGCAGATGTACTACTTTCAATCAAACCTTCTCTCCTTTACCTTCTTGATTGATAGATAGTGAGGCCTAGGACTTGCTTCCTTAGATTTGTTGAATTCTCTGTCTTCACGAATTGGATTTGAACAAATATCTCTGGGCGACTTTCCTTTTAATCGATTGTGAGGGGGGTTTCCACTTTATTACTCGGGTAGATTGAAATGGCTAGGCTCCCCTATCACCTTTCCTTTCGGTGATATATTTTGCCTTAGCACTTACGAAGTAGACATCATTTATTGAGTTGAAGTGAAGTCTTTCCATTTCCGATTCAATTACAGTTGTTCTCGCTAAAGCCCGATCTGATCCCGCTTGAGCGATAGGGAGAAATCCTGATCTTCCAATTACGTCAATACAATAAGATAGATGCCCGAATCGCTCCGTGGCTTTATACACCCCAAAAAAGAATGAATAGGCGAAGCGCCCAGATGGAAAAATTACGATAGAAATAAATCTTGGAAATGAAGGATGCGCTCGCGGAAACAATGAGATCATCAACATAAACTATAAGATAGACTTGAATGCCTGTCAATCGGTATTCTATATGATGTGATGTTGCTAGTTTCATCTGCTAGTAAGAGAAGCTGCGGTGAATGAATCCTTCTTAGCTAAGGAATGTTTGTTGGACACCCACCCATTGTCCAGTTCCGGCTATCGCTCCTCGTTGCCTTTGGTTGCACGGTCTCATCACTTAGTGGTTTGTCATGCAGTTAAACAGGTTGACCCTGGAAACTGCTTTCTTAAGTATGCTATACTAGGGGACAATGTAGGAGGACGCTCGTGTATATGAAAGAATTTTGGGTAATTGGGTTTTTTCTTTCCTATCAGAAATCTATGATTTCCCATCAAGGTTCAGCTGTGAATTCGCAAAGAGGTTCGGGGTTCGTAATTTGAGTAAGGATCTTTCACCTATCTAAATTCGGGCTCTTATGAACTCTCACCATCCCTATGGTACTATGGCTGTACAGCTACAGTACCCTATGAAGAGATTTTCCACTCTTTGTTTTGTAGAGTAGGGGGTTGGGGGTTACCGTGCTCTATCTAGAATCGACCATGTTAGAAGTCTTAAGGTAGATAGGTTGATTGTGCTTCATGTCTCCCAAGAGCATATTGTTTTGAGTGAGGGTAATGTTTGCTATCGCCGCTTCCTGTTTTACTTTCTTAGCGAAATGCTTGCTTCCGTTCACATCAAACATCGCTCTTTTCCCTTTTGCCCCTACCTTGGTGTTGACCCTAGGTTCGCTAGATTCCTTTCCGGTCTCGAATGGGGAGTAAGTTAAGACATTCCACTAAAATACTCTTTATTGATTGAGCTTTCTCAGTCTTGGTTTGAAAGCCTTGACAGTTCAGTTTGCGTAGTTCATAGACATCGTTAGAGGAAAGAACTTATATTACAAGGATGTAGAAACTATAAATCTGGCAATTCCTACCAGGGTGGTGGGTCAGAGCGGATTCCCTTGCTTTAGGGTAGGAATAGCGAAATGGTTAGGGGGCCTGTCTTTAAGCAGTTGGCTTCCACGTAGCTACAGCTGTAGAGGATAGTCTCTAAACGCTACAACCGTCTCTTCTTATTATTCTCCGAAAACATACCTAGGTTTTGGCAATCACTCTACTGACAGAGAACCTAAGAGCTACCAATAAGCCTAAAGCAGGCAGCGGAAATGGTAAATGTCATCTTCCTTTACAATGACTTCTTCCTTTCCTCTTCACCATAATAAATTCTAGCTCACCCTCGGATCAGGGGATACCTTAAGTCAGCAGTTTCCTTTAAAGATAGGGTATTTACATAAACTCCGAAACTGTACCCAGGGAGCTTACATCAGGAAACTCCCAAGCTTGCCGAGGAAGGAACAAAACAGAGAAAGACACCGTCCAACCGTTTTTTTATACGCGCGTACCACTTTTGAGTATCTTTGCACTGCTAGCTCCCTTAGATCATTGGCTACCAAAAAGACTAGAACTCAGGAACATCAATATGGTTAGGAATAATTAAGGTACGACCCTTAGCCTATTCCTTTCTGCCTTTTGAACGAATCTAGAACCACAATTAGCAGATTCATTAGAAACCTTTCTTGGAAGACTCAATTCATTAGATAAGTCTAGTACATAATCACTGATAGGATCATTCCTGAAATTAACAAATCATTAATGGGCACTTTGAAGGAAGTTGATCCTAGAAGACTAACCTCGTAGCTCACTTAGATCAATCAGTTCAAGCATTGACAAACCCGCCTTCCTTCTGTGCTCAGGATGGAGACTCTTTCTGCCTTTGTCGAACTGCCTTGACGCCTTGGCAGGCTTTGACCTGCTTTCCTTCGCTTACCGAAGAGCGGATTCTTTATTACTAACTTTTCGCAGTTGATCGCACCTCGCACCTAAAGGAGTCAGTCCTTGTGAGGAGGAGGACCCTTCTCTTGCTGTCAAAAGTGCTTACTCATGGTCTATCATGCAGTTGATGATATTATTCTGGACTAGTTTCCAGGCATACGCCAACCACACATACCACTTTCTCGTTCAGGAATTTCTTAAGATTAAGGTTCGAAAGGACCAGGCGGCGATGAAGTATGAGTCTAAAACACTATATGCAGAGCTGCCTTAGCTCAATAGATCAACGAATCAGGAGATGACTTCTTAAAGTTTGCGAATGGAAAAGAGTTGCTTTAGGCACGGACCACAAACCCATGAACCTAATAGTTGGATCCATGAGGAGACAGGAAAAAGCCATTCATTCCGGTCATTGAGCCCGAATTTAGGATTGATTGATCTGAACGAAAGACTTGATTATATATAGGACAAAGGAATTCTCATACCCTGATACCGCTTTGTGGAAACCTAGAACAGAAGAAAGTCTCTTAAGGATGGCTCTGTCCTAGCTAGACCGAGTCACAACTACTTATTATAGAAGACTGGGGCACACTTCCCTATACTTCTCCTAAGTGACATCAAAATACTCTTTAAGCCAATTCGAAAGCAGCAATAGATGAGATTGAATCAGACAGAATGTTCACCCCTCACCCTGGGTGATTGGGGAGTTGAGACTTCCTTGCTCTTAGGCCCGCTGTAAGGCCAATAAGATCAGGAAGAAGGAGATTGGATTCTTCCTTTTATCCGGACTGACTCTAATCGTGATTTTTACTCTATTATGATACCTCCCTCTGTCGCAATAGAAATCGAGAATGGAGGTGACTTCGCTACACTTGTTTATAGTTGGAAATTCCAACTCGAAGGCCCTAGTACTACTGACTTTGCACCAGAAACAATTGAAGCCTTTTTTCGGCATCCCTTCTCAAACGTCTTATTCCTTGCCTTAGTAATGTGCATTCAGCTACTTGGCACCTTCCCTTATTCTCCTTCCTTTCCTTTTAGATCTGAGGTAGTACTAATTAATGCTTGAATTGCTCCTATTAGAAATAGGGCTGCTCTTGGGTACGAAAGAAGGATATTCCCAGCCCGGGCATATCCCTTTGATAGCTTTGTTTAGCCTCGTTTACTATGTCAATCCCTCCGTATTGGTTATGGCTGAAGCCGATCCTCTCCTTGGTACTTCACCTGGTGGCTAATATCAAGTCTCTTCTCTCGACCAGATGGGCCTATGTCACTAGAACAGGTGAGGAAGACCTCCAACCACTGTACTGGCAATTCAAGATGAACTCCTTCCATGTCAACAATAATAGTACTAAAATTTCAAAAGAAGAGAGATGAGATCAAGCTTTGAAGTTGGTAGCTGAAAGAAAGTTGTTCGTGAAGGTCAGACCAGAGTATAAGGAAGGAAGCTCACTCAAAAGCGAATTCCAGCTACTATTTTAGAGTACCGAAGCTCAATGGCATTGATCACACCTACGGCCAGAAGAAAGAAAATACCTAGCGCTCCGGTCCCTCCATTGACTGACTGGCTTAGAGGGCATTCCGCACAATGACCAGTGCAATTCGCGCATCGGTCGGTAGAGGGTTCAGATAAAGTAAGTAGCTCACAAAGAGGGAGTTACCTGGCTGGTACCAATATATAGAGCTACTAGTAAGATAAGCAAAGGAGGTTAAGAGGGGAAGGAGTTAACCTCTCAGACTCAAGGTGAAAAAATATAGCAACTGACAAGGAGTAGCTGTATAGGTACCAGTTAGGGTGCCAATCTAGTATAGCACTGCTAACAGGACGATCAATCGATAGCGAAAGCAAATCTTCTCACATCTCTATGACTCTTTGTTCTCATGACCTCAAAGTGATTGACTACATTCAATATAAAGTACAAAAAAAAGGATTTATCCCTCTATTCAACTACCCATCCAAGAGCATTTGGCTTCAGAATACTTTATTCTTTTTATTTTTCTATGGACTGCATAAATCTTCTCTTCCAGCCCAAAGGAGGATAATCTCTTTTGGCAGCTCGATCCTCACGGTAATAATTATGCCAATTCTGCCTAAAAATCTCTTCAGGTGATCAAGGGGGCTCCCTTTTTCAGTAGATGAGATTAGGAGAAAAGGTATTATCAAATCGCTTCTTTTCTCTGGCTTGCTCTTTCAAATAAAATTTTGGCCTGCAGTAATGTAATCGGGATTTCATCTCCTAAATTCATTTTTCTATTAAAGCAAGAGGTGGAAAGTTTTGTTAGAAATTCTGCCTTATTCCATGAGATCTAGAAGCACTTCTGCTACTTTCTCTCTACCCTAGAGCTCTTTTTTTTGACTTTTTTCAAAGGGCAATGAAGGCCTTCCTTATAAGTTCTCGCTCGATCGAAAGGATATAACACATACAAAACCTTAGCTTCGCTGACTTTATGAGGTCTCACCTTCGCCACGACATTAGTGGCTTAGCTCTTCGCGCTTTCCGCAGGCTTTTTTATAGAGAGAGAGTAAGGGGGGGGGGGCATGGAAGATTGGTCCGCTCCAAAAAGCTGAGTTTTTCGGTTCGCCCCCCTATGTGGTCGGCCTTCTTACCATTCTGCCTCCTTTCTCTTGATGGAATATATCAATACCTGAGCTCCAGCTTTGCTTGCATTCTTCATCGGCGCTCGCCAGATGTATCACTCATCCCACTCCCCACGGAGCGATAAGGAGTCTTCTTGTGTGTTATAATCTTTACGGGAATGAATTGCATATGTTGGTTGAGAATTGCTCGGGAATTCATTGTTAATGACTTTGCCAGGTTCTAGGGAGGCTACTCTTCTTTTTTATCGATCGAGCCTCTTTCCCTCATTCCACTCGTCCAGCCCTCTTCACTACAATCGATGCCACAAAGATAGCCAACTCTATTATCAAAGAAATAAGGAAAGGGGCAATAATTTGGCACCAGATATTCGGAGGTGTGGAAAGAGCAGCTGTGAGAAGTGGAAAAACCATAAAAAATGACGATTGTTCATGGAGGTTTCTACAGAAAGACCCCTTGGTTCTGGCAAACGGATCACAATTATAGGTACCTGGGAGCACACCGATGGAATGAACGAAATACAAACAGTTAACATAATATGGTCATAGATCTTAGGTTGTAACTTGATCATGAGCGAATTTGTTGATGTTGCACCCATGAAGTATGGAAAGTGCCAAACACTGGGAACTACCCGGGGAGGAGTTAGGAACAAGAACAAGGAGAAGCGAGAACCACTTAAATGGAGGAATCGATTGTATTTCGTCCTTTGTTCCCCATAGCAACTGGGGATCAAAAAGCTCCAAATTTGATGACTTATTAAGGGAAAGACAAAGTAAGAGCATGCTATTGGAGATGTTGCAACATATGTCGGGAGGGCCTCCATTGATTGTGTACGAACAAAATACGAATCCAAAGGCAGGGTATGAAAGGGTTTAGCTAATGGAGATATTAACTCTTCCAGGAACCAGTAACGCGTAAACCATGTCAAACCAAGACCAATCAATATCCGAACGAAACGGATTCAAACTTCTCCTAGAATAGTTTCCGGTGCGAAATGAAATTCATAGGATATATATGAATAATTCAAAGGATAAATATAAATATTTGATAGGATTCGATTCATTTTAGTAATAAACAAAACAAAAAAGGATTGATTATATATCACAATTTCATCACTACATCGAAGGCTTTTTTGTAAATATATTTATAAGATAGCTTGGTATCCAAACATAAAGAATTATGATCCTTCTTGTGTACATAAGAAATTGGGTGGGTATAGGGCATATAACAAAAAGGGTTTCCTCGATCATAAAATAAAAAAAGAAAAAGCAGACAAGAACAATTTGATTCTTTAAACAAGCAGGTTTTGGCTTCTTTTTTAGCACCCTAATTCTCCTGTTGGCTTTGATACCATGAAATAAAATAGAGAAAAAGACCTTCAAGAGAATAAATAAAGAAAACCATTTTCAAGAGACAAATTCCAGTGAACCCCTTTTCTCCCATTCATTGCCCTTTGAAAGAAGTCAAAATAAAAAAAGAATCTAACGCTCTAGTCGAATTGAAGACTTTCAACGCTCATGCTATTTGAAAGAGATTTCAACATGGAGTGGAGACTCCATAACGTACACAAAGAGTAAGCGATCTATGAATATCATCCCAATTCAGGTCTTGTTCCGCACTTAAATGGATAACTCAAACCCTTACCTTGACCAGTTTGTAGTGAAAAACCTCAATGACATAATCGTTTATAGTCACTCACTGGAGGTTTGGAACCCTGAGTACAGTGTTCCAGGTGTAGCAGGAAAAGAGACTGTACGTGAAAGAGTACTCAGACGAAAGTGCTATTTCTTGGCCATTGGATCAACAAGGGTGTGATTCAGATGGATCAAGAAAATACCAAGTCTGTTGTGGACTGGGAAGTGCCAAAGAAGGAGAGAGCAGGCAGCAGTGGTGAAGCTGGATGCTCGAAGTCATTTTAGATACGACAAGACAGCTCAGGAGGAGTAGAAAGTTGCCACAACCTAGGAGGGGTTTATAGGAAGCCAAAAAACGTGAGCCTTTTTACATACTTCTTAAAGGGGGAGAGCGCCAGGAGAACGTCGAGACGCCATCAGTTTGGAGCGCGAGGCCAGCAGAGCTTGCTGCAGAGGAGATAAGAAAAGGCTCAGCAGAGGGGATCTGGTAACTGTTATGAATGTGGAGGAGTGGGGCATTTTTCTCATTACTGTTCCAATGAGACGGACGAATGCTGCTAGCGGAGTGCAGAATAGACCAGCTGAAGATGGAAGAGTGAACGTTGTCGAGCCTAGAGCTCGGGAAGCTCTAAAGGTAAGTTCAAGTCAGAAACATAGCGGGGGTTCTCAAGCTTAGGAGAGGAGACAGTTTCGCTGTCGTTAGATTGTGTGGAAACGTCAGCAGAAAGGAGGAGAAGACAGAAGGCTGTATTCAAAATCTATGTCGGAATTGGCCAGTGCAAAGATAATCATTGATGCTGGGAGTTTAGATAAGATAGCGTCCACGGAGATGGTAGATCAGTTGGGGCTAGGGAAGTTAAAGCAGGACGTCTGGTGTGACGTCGTGCTTACATATCCTACTCGGAAGACCTTGGTAATACGAGTAGGGTTCTACCTGCGTAGAGAGAACACTACTTTACTTTTAACGGGAAAGGCAGTTATTTCCATCAGAAGACTGGTTGGCTAAGGAGAAAAGGTGTTTGTTGGCATACCATTTCTGGACGTGGGAAAGAGTCCATAGAATGCTATGCCTTGATAGCAACAAAGCCAACTAGCAGAGCCGATTCGGGGATCGGTGGGATGCTGTAGCTTTAAGAGATAGGGGCAGAGGCAATCGGAGAGGCTTTTTAGGAACGAGGTCCCCTCCCTCCTATGTTTTAAAAGGGAAGTGCAGATCTTTATCTTTCTGCGACACTCTTCCGACTTGATGCCGCCCCTGAATCCACAAGTACCGGCTTGATTACCCCCTAAGATAAGAGGAGGATATAGAAGCAGATTTAGTTGCAGGTAGGAGCGAGTCTACCCTGCAAAGCGGCTTCTCGCTTGTCCCCATTTGAAAATGAGGAGATTCGATGTCAAGTGCAGGAATTGCTGTCAAAGGGGCGGGAGAGTCTCAGTCCGTGTTCAACGCCTGCTTGACTAGCTCAAAAGGAAGCAGCTGGAGTGTGTAGATGGGCTTTGAATAAGAGTTGGGTGATTTATTTCCAATAATTCCAACGATGGATGATATTATGGATTAATTGCCTGTCGGGAGCATGTTACTTTTCAAAGCTTACCTTATATTATTAAAGAAAGGGGAAAGGGCTTTTTTTTATAGAGAGAGCGTAAGTGGGGTTTTCTGGGGCTTTGAAGCAGGGCCACTTATATTGCAAAACTTTCAAAGACGGGATGGAAAGTCTTTCGTGAGAAGAGATGGTAGGCTTGATACGGATACAGCTGCTTATCACCCACCTTAGAATCAAGCAGTTCAGTTCGACTATACCCGCCTTAATTCCTTCATTCAGGATAGATGGAAGTAGGTTATGGATCTGTTCAAGTTGGTCGATCAATCCCTCCTTTCTTTCCCCTGCCTCCGGAAACCTTAGAATAGATTTGATTGGAAGGAGGGTGAGGAACGAACACAGTGGTTTGACTGCTGGGATCCCAATCGGCCTGCATCAGCAGAAAATGGAACTATCGAACCACGGGTGACTCGCTTTATCGGGATGGGAAGAATTGCAACATCGGCATTTCTTTCTTTCCCTAAATCGATCCACTAGTAGGTAGCGGTAGGAGAGATCCATTATGGTAGGATTGACCGTTCTCGAATTTCGGCCGGCATTTTTGTCAATCGGCGGAAGACTCACGCATACTGGGAGGGTACGACTTCAAGGGATGGACTCGATCGAACGGCCAACCAATTGCTATTTTGTAGGAGATAAAATCTGAAAGACCATTATTAGCGTGTAGTAGATTGGCCCTAGTGTGTAATAGGCCAGTCGAGAAGAAATTAAATGAATAGATTGAACGGTAGATAAAGGATCAGAGGATGAGAGGGGTAGATCTACCCAATATGGATCGATAACGGATGGTCCCCGCCAACTGCTTATCTCTTTTCCTAGCATTCCATTCATGACCTAACGACTATCCCTCTTTCGGGGAGGGAATCACTTGCTGGATCGAACCCAAGGATAGGTTTGATCGGCCGGGTGTTGGATCAAATGAATATTCAACCGCGTCATCATGGCAGTGATGGATGTCCAACCTTTAAATCTCTTCTTTCTGAATAAAGGCGGGTAAGGAAAGTCTGAAGGCTAATCCGACAACTGCTGGCTAGAAGGCGAAAACAACTTTTGCCAATCAAAGCCCCAAAACTAGTAAGGGCACTCGTGCCCCAGCAAGACACCCCAACCCTACAGCCAAAGCTTGACTTTACTAATCAAGCAAGAAAGGCTCCTTCTATCTTATTGGTCATGCGCTAATGAGAAAGGAAACGGATATGCCCTAAGAAGCAACTTCGTGCAGCTGCTGCGCCCTTGCTTCTAGCTTTAGAAAGATTGCTCGTTAGCTAGTCCGTTTTCAATAAGGCTCGCGCTAGGCGCTCACCTTTTTTGGCTAAGCCATATCGTATCTTGCTGGTAATGGATTGATTCTTGAATCTTGCTTGGTTTAGGCAGGTAAGTGTTAAGAGGCTCTTGTTGGCTTTCATTAGGTATACATAGGTACACATAGGACTTTCTTGCAATACATAGTGGTTGTCTTCGAATCACATGAAGCCCATATAGATGTCCACTCCTATTTCCTCTAAAGCTCTCCCCGTGGGGAACACAATCAGTCCATACAAGGACCTACTGAGTCATCCACCCTTGCATCTATTTGATGCATCATCACGTGGCCGTCGTGTAACTCCTCGAGAATCATGTCATTCGCCTGTCACGTGTTGCCACCAGAGTCATAAATACTCGAAGTAAGCTCATGGCTCGCCCCTATCTCTAAAGGGGCTTACGAACGAGCGGAGTGCTTACGGCCGTGGTAGCTGCGAGCCTCCAGGGTCTTTCTCTCTCATCTTTTTTCCTCCGCCTTCCTCTTGTAATTGACCCTTTCTTTTCTGCTATGCCTATCCATCCATCGGATTGACATCCAGTCGGGTGAGCGATAGCGGCTCCTGTTTACTAATAGATCTGCCGCTGCTAGTATAACAAAAAAAGCACATAAGGATCCAGAATATTTAAATATACTGATCACTGATCAGGATCATATAAAGCCCGGTATTCCAAGAAAGGATAGTCGTGATGTCCCTTCATGGCCGGCCTTTTCAGTATGGAGCCGAAGGCGAGGGTTTCCAGTAGGCCCCCTTCTCTGGCTTTTCCTTTAAGTGACAAGGGGGTGAGGTAAGGAGCAGTATAAGAGTGGTTCGGTCATCGATAAGCCTCTCCTTATTCATTCTATAGGGTGGGGTTGCGGACCAACAATCCAGCAAAAGGGCTGAAAAGATCCTTTATTAAACCTTCCCCTTTTAATAATAAGAAGGTAAGCATCAAAGCCCAGAAAACCCAACCTATACAAAGAGCTCTTTTCAGCCCCTACTCCTAACAAGTGAAAGTTGCTGGCACCTACCATATCTTGCTTCGGGGCCGATCTCTTGTATCAGAGCAAACAAATTCAATGATTTTCTATATTCTATTTATTTTTTTTATTGTTGAGTTTTTTTCACCACAAATAGATTTGCCGCATGGATTGGATATAGTCCCCTGATCTCGACATTCAAGCACGAATCCCTTGAGCGCTTCAGCGGCGGATAACAGCATGGGCAAAGCACTCTGCTGCGGTGAGCAGCCGGTTCTTATTGCATTCACCAAGATAGTCTTTCTCGCTCCTGAACTCTGCGGTGAGTTCAGCCACCACCTCCGGGTCTGAGCTCTGCTCAAGCGTAGTCAACCAGCTTCGTGACTTTGCTTAGCTTCCAGCGTTGCAAAGGGATAACCTTTCACTATCTAGGCGCCCTCGAAGGAGGGGTCCCACGGACTTCTTCCCCGAAGGTCAAGCCGTAGTTCCTGTCCCTGGGANTGTCCCACGGACTTCTTCCCCGAAGGTCAAGCTATAGTTCCTTTCTCTAGGAGAAGTGGAAGGAGTTAGGAGGATGGAGCGCCCTTAGCCCTAAGAAATAGGCGGCTTCGCCTTCAAGCCATCAATAAAATCGAGCTAATATGTGATCATAACAATACACTGATGCATAGGTCTTCTTTACTTTACGACCTTTTGATTATGATGCATCATGAACGTGCCAATATGTGATCGGGGTGAGCGGTGGTTAGATATAGGGGCGGCTTCGCCGCCTTGGATTGGAAGGAAGGGCTTCGCTTTCCGATCGCTTTTTGAGGCCGGTTTGGATGAGTGAGGGCAAGTTCGGGATTCACTTTCGCTTTCCGCTTGGAGCGGCTCACCCCCTTGTCACTTAAAGGGCGAAGTCACTGAAGCGAGTCTAAAGGCAAAAGAATCAGCTTTGAAGGCTACTCTGCATCCTTATTCATAGTAGAGTGTAAGGTAGGTTTGGGTATAGCAGGACTTGAACCTGCGACCATTAGGTTAAAAGCCCAATGCTCTACCAACTGAGCTATACACCCCAAAAAAGATGTAGTAGCAAATAAGGATTGGTATGGAAAAGAGGCCGGCCCCCCTTCTTCTCATCATATTAAAGAAGCGCGGCTCTGTATGAGGCTCGCACTGCAGAGCAAGCGGAAGAAAACGTAAGGTCGCGCGTTAGCACTCCTGCAAGAAAACGGATGCACTAAGGCGCAACTTCACGCAGCTTCTACGCCCTTGCTTCTTGCCCCTTATTCTCAAGGAAAGCCTTGATCGATATGAGAAAGATGTGCTCAAGCGCCCAACCTAGTAAAGGGGCTTGGGCTCGAAAGCCGGCCTTACTGAACAAGCACTTTCTTAGTAAGGTTGCTTGTTTCCACTCATTGAAGATTCTATCTACAAAAGAAGGTCAACAGGGGATACTCGAATAGCTCTCACTGAAACCAGAGAAGGTGAGGTCGTCTTTCTTTCCAGCCGCCATACGGTTCGCCTTAAAGCCTTAAGGATCATGGGAGGATCAGTTATCTATGTAATTACGTTATTGGCCATTGTTCCGGTCGAGCACTCTCTTTTCTTTGTCCAATTTCATCTTACCAAACAAGACTGACTTCTTACCAACCCGCGAAGGGTTGTGAGGCTGGACCAGGTATGAAGAATGAATCTATATCTGTGCATGGAAGTTGCTGGCCGGCGGCTGCTCAACTGTTCGAGCACAATGCAGTGGTGTTGGTTCCGATTCGACAAAGGTAGAATGCCTGATCGAAGGTCCAGTACAGTAGGTAGCAGGCATGTTCGTTTTGGCTCCCGAGCGAGAACGATAAATAGGCGATCCACCATCCTTGCTGCTATGTACGTTTCCCTTGACTTGACATATTCATTCAATTGAACCCACACTCAAAGGAGGACCACAAGCTCTAGGCTCGACGAAGCGGAAAGTTTCAGCATGTTGAAAATTCTTGGGGTTAGTAGTGAAAGAAAGAGCACGACATTCATTTCTTCATGAATATTCATATCTGAGTCTACTAAAAGAGGGACCAGCCTCGTCGTGGTGATTAGAGGACACCTCTGATCGTTCACCTCTAATGTGACACGTTTCCTCCCAGTTATATGATCAACGGGATCAGTCGGCTAGAGAGCGGGGCTATTCTTCTTCCGGGGAGACAAAGTCATCCCTTCTACTGACCGAACCCTCAGTTCGGGGGCCTTCGTCAACATGTTACGAAGCTCCAGTCTTCGGTGGGTCACCATTACTTGACTTAGAAAGGCGAACATCTGGGCAAGGGAAAACGCAGTGCGCCTGGTGCAAATGGCTTTCTTTTTTCATGATATACCAATCATAATGGAGGGTCCTACCTATGTACATGATTGATAGAATCACTATGTAGGGGGGGCGATCAACTTGATGCGGGAGAGGCATGAGTGCAGTTCGATCTTGTGGTGTATTCGTTTGTAGTGAGTAGGGCCTCTTTCTCGTTGATAAGTTCGCCTCCGCTCTATTGAAAAGTAGGAATCCCTACGGCGGTTTTGTCAACAAACGCGTCTCGGGCCGGATTGACTAACCTAAACCACCCTTAAGGAGGCTTTTCCATAGTTGGGTGTCCGCTTTAGTCTGATTTATGAAGGCTAGGCTAGGTTTTGTAATATCCAAAACAAATGAAAAGAGGTCGGGGTCGATAGGTGGCAGTTGGCAAGGAACTTGATCCCCCCCCAAAAAAAGGGGGAAGCCGCGGTCAAACTCTTATTCTGGAAATAAGTCGGGGCCCTTTTACCAAGTCTACCAGATAGAAGATGATAGAGGGCCAACTATCGTTGCCTTGCACAAGACGGTGCCCTTTCACTTCGAGTTCCTTCCTTCGTAGTCAAATCTGATGATACGCTTTGGCAATGTTACCTACCAAATAAAAGGCCTGCTAGGTGATCGAAATTGCTCAGGTCAATGAGGACTCACTCATCACCTACTCCTTATCTATTTAAGACTTTCTTCTATTTGCTTAATTTAAAAGGTGACCCGCCGCGCTGGGCTATAAGATAAGATACAGTTCTTGTACTACTTGATTGACTGGTAAGAAAGAGCTTCCGTAAGAACTGGAAGACTCTTGTATGTAGGGTAACCCTCTCTTCCGCTACTGGTGGACTGTTGCACAGAAAGGGCGACAGAAGCAACCTTTCTTAGAGCGCTTAGCTTCTGCTAGTGGCGGGGCAGCAAGGCCATGTTGTTCAGTTGGAAGCCTAAGCCAAGAAGGTACGAACGAAGTGACGGGCCCCTTTAGAAGATAGGGGGCGGCTTTCTTGTGGTAGTAATTGCGAACATCTCTCCTCTTCTCTTAGCGTGCACAGTTTGCTTACATGCCGCCTTAGGCACATCTCTCTTTCTTAGTTTCACGCTGGACTAATGATAATGAATGAAAGTCAGTCTTTTAATAAACGTATATAAGCAGCTGTTTAGTGTATAAGCAATTCTTTAGTGGTCGCACCGAAAGTACGGTGGAGGTTGGTTGAAGATGATGTTACGCGGCGTTCAGAACCAGTCTTGAAGTGAATGAATTAGAAAGAAGTAAGGAAATGAGACGACTCTTTCTTGAACTATATCATAAACAGATCTTCCCCTCCACACCAATCACGAGTTTTTCTCTATTCCTCTCATATATCGTCGTAACGCCCTTAATGCTAGGTTTTGAAAAAGACTTTTCATGTTATTCCCATTTAGGTCCGATTCGGATCCCTCCGTTGTTTCCTTTTCCTTCCGCACCTTTTCCTCGAAATGAGAAAGAAGATGGTACACTTGAATTGTATTATTTAAGTGCTTATTGCTTGCCAAAAATCCTACTTCTACAATTGGTTTATTCAAATAAGTCGTGTTTTCCGTGGTTTTCCTATGTTACAACTTCCGTACCAATTCGGTCGATCCGGAATGGATCGGTTAAACATTCCATTAGGGAGCCTGGTCTTGACTCTTCTGTGTGGTATTCATTCTCGTTCGGCTCTTGGAATCACATCCAGCAGTGGTTGGAAGAGCTCACAAAATCCAACCACTTCACCTACTTCATTGCCCCCAACCGTTTCTCGTACCTCTATTGAAACAAAATGGTTTCATGTTCTTTCATCGATTGGTTATTCCTCTCCGTTCGCATCTCTTTTTCCAATTTCGGTCTCGATTAGTTCACAAGATTGAATGGCCAATTTTCCTCCGAACCCTCGATTCGATTGTTTTCCAAGAATGTTGAGCCGGGTATGTAAGCCATGTATCTGGGAGGAACTTAAATAAAAGAAGGGCTTTCGGTTTTTTGCACCCCGTTTTGGTCTTGCAGCTATTTTTAAAAAATATATATAAGAATCCCTTTTTTAGAAGAAAGATTATATATATGTGAATCTCTAGTGGTGGTGGATCCAACCAAGATGTATGTCGTCCGACCCGACCTCAGACTCTTTCTTCCCGACCTATTTGACTCTCTGGCCATAGTTATTTAGGTGTTATTCCGAGATCGAATTCCTCCCAGGAACACACGAAACAAAGATATGAACTGGGTAAATAGATATGGAAAAGAGATGTTTCTATTTCATCCAAATTAGAAGCTTTTTCTACATCCATATGATCTACTAAAGTAGATCGATATTGACCATATAATAAAAGCAGATCTTGGTCCATGGAGTCCCAAGAAGGTAAGAAATCCAACCTGTCTGATGCTTCTTCGGCCAAATACGAAATACAAGTGGGACCTGCACTATGAGCAAGCTGTTTCTTTTTTCCGGTTCCGAAACAACTTGGGTGAAATAGGGTTCTACCGGGAAACCATGGATTTTTGAGTTTTCGCCATTGGTTACTGGTTGAGCCACTGGAATGGAATGAGATAAGAATCCCTGGAGATCTTTCCTCTCCACTTACTTGTAACAGGCTTTTCTTCTATAGAAGACTTCTTCCGAATGGCATAATTGTCCGACACTATGTTCCTTGATCTTCAAAGAAAACTGACTCCTCCTACTCCTCCTTCTCCTTTAGGATAGGATCCTCCTTGGTCCTTCTTTCACTAATGGTCTCACCATTTTCTAGTAGTAGTAGTTCGCGCGAGGGACTCTCCTTTCTATTGCTTGCCCTTGCCTTTCACTCTCATTTGGTCTCTTTCTTCTATAAAATAAAGCGAAGCAAAGTGCATGGCAAAGAAGCAGCTAGCTGACTGCCCCCTTCCACTCGGCCTTTCTTCTCTGTGTGAATAAGGTCTTAGTCTGTATAGGCATTCTGGGCAGGTCGCAATAAGTCGCTAGTCGAAGATTTAGACCAATCGCAATTCATCACCATTTTGCCCGCTTCCAATTGATGACTGGCTATTATATAAGTGTTGACCTAAGCCCATGCGCAGGGGCTCGGCTCCCGAACCGTACGTGAGCTGTATCGTACGACTCTTCCTAAGAACTTGAAGCCCCCTCTCTCTAAATAGAAAAAAATTCATTTACAAGACAAAAAAGACTTTTTCAAAAAGCCTTCGCCCTCCTATTTAACGAGGCTATTAGAGAAGCAGCTTCGTTCCTTGACTTCTTTTCTCAGTCAAGCTTCCTTGTTCCTTAGTGTAGTCTCGGTCCATAGTTGTTGACTCCCTTCCTTATAGCCTAGTCTCTATCCACAGCTGACGTGACTCCGTACCGATGCCTTTCCCTTTGTATAGAATACGGCTAAGTGACTTCGTAACCTCAACGTACTTTTTTTCTTACTTTAGCATAGGCCTTCGTCGGGCTTTCATCCCTTCGCCTATAGACGGCGGCTTGGCTTCGCTATCGCTCATGACTTGGTATAGAGCCATGTAGTCCTCGGTTTTACCACCAGAATGCCTATGAGATAGTGGTTGGCCTTTCGAATGCCTTCTTCCTGACTTTTCTGAGAAGCCCTTTGCGACTATACTATAAAGGACAGGGGGGTGTTCACCTTTGGAAACTTAGCTGCTTAAGTCCTTCTCAGAAAGTCAAAGTAAAGGTGAACGACATTCTGTTCTACAGCTACAACACTGAATATTTCTTATTAATATTAAACATCTTAATAGTAGAACTACTTTCGTAGTACTAAACAAGGAAACCTTCAGTTCCCTTTGTTTGAATAAACGCCGCTTATTTTAGTTTACATTCAAACCAAAGTAAACCAAGCCTAAGCGGTCACGACATCTTGTTGATATTGATTGAGGAGTTTGATGGAGTTTAGCTGACTGAATCCATAAACCTAGAAAGTCGCCGTCACTAGTACTTTTTTATTTAAATTTGACTCTATAGGTAGGTATCGGCAGGGCTTGTGTAATGTAGTTGTAGTTAAGGCTGAAGTAGCGCTTTTTATTTTAGAATATCTACTGAAGTACCAAGGCGAACCGGGCTCCTAGGCCGGGACGTCTGGCAGAATGCTTGGCCTCCTGCGCTGGAAGCGAGACCCGAAGGGTGAGCTTATGGTGGTTAGCTTCTAGCACTAAATAATAGGCATTAGGCATTCTGAGCTGAAAGGAGGCAAGCAAATGAAGGGAGGCATTACGGGCCGACTACAAGAAAAGCAAAGCTTCGTAGACTCGGTCAAGTCGCTTATAGAATGCCGACGACTATTTTCAACTTAATTAATAAGTGAAGGGGAGAGGGAAACAAGGCTTAGCGAGCTTTATAAGGCCGACCACTACATAAGCCGCTGGCGGAGAAAGCTCGAAGAGCTTCCCTTCATTCATTACTAAGCCAAGGTCCCAGGTCTCCGAGTCAGCCCGTGCTTTTTTGAAGAATCCTACACCCATGGGCATACGGCCTGCCAGGCCTTCCCTTTCCGCCGAAGCTTCATGGGCATTGCCCCGTTCCCCAATCAGATGTTTGGATGTGAGATATACTCCGCGAGGAGCCAAACGGGCGTATGGCCTTGCCATTTGACCTCTTTTCCTGTGTGACTAGGAATGCTCAGTGACAACCTCTCAATTGTCACCGCCTGGCCTCTCTTTCTACCACAGTTGCACCTAGTGTGGTCAGCACCAATCGTGTTCGAGCAACGAAGCTTACACTCATTCACATTGGTTCATCCTGCTATGCCCTGGGCCTTTTGCTCTTCTAACGTAAAAGGTGGCCGGCCATTCGTCAAGGCCCAGGAATCCGCTGGACATCTCAGCGGCGGGATTTGATACCCGCATCCGATCGAAGTTGCATTTTAGTGCTCCCCTAACATAAAGGGGAGCTTTTTCTAAGTGGGTCGCTTCGCGCAAGACATTGCTTAGGACCAACGGGTCACACGACAGGTGCACGATCTACTTTGCACCTTCCATC
>MU704373.1:47853-57876 GCA_026770625.1 Nicotiana glauca
AAAAGGTGGCCGGCCATTCGTCAAGGCCCAGGAATCTACTGGACATCTCAGCGGTGGGATTTGATACCCGCATCCGATCGAAGTTGCATTTTAGTGCTCCCCTAACATAAAGGGGAGCTTTTTCTAAGTGGGTCGCTTCGCGCAAGACATTGCTTAGGACCAACGGGTCACACGACAGGTGCACGATCTACATTGCACCTTCCATCCTTCAGCTCTTCACCTATCGGCTTGGCAGGCAAGCTACCTTGATTCGTCTTCGGCTTCGATTCGTTACGTTCAGAAGCTCCAACAAGCCCTAAAGTCTCTTGCCGCCTAAAACTCATCCAAGAGAGCGCTACTTTACATTTGATCCTATGTACCCATAGAATGCTATGCGTTCTCCACTTTCGGATCTCGTAAATAGAGAACGTGTTTTTTACTCTGACTTTCTCTCTCATTCGCGGAGCGAAGAAAGTGGGCTTTTCCCCAGCTACCGCTATCCTTGGGAAACCAAAAGAGCTACCGAAGGAAAGGGATGCAGTCTCTCCCTTGGCCTTTGGAGAGGAGAGGGCAGAGAATAAAATGTCCTTCGCGCAAGTTTTTTTGCTTCCTGCGTCCTTACTAGTAAAAAAAGGGGCTCTTCGACCAAGAAGGCATTCTGGTAGGAAGGCCGACCACTACATAAGTCGCCATTCGTCCAGGAGAGAAGCAAGCTACCTTTCTTTGATCCCCCTTCTCAGGCAGGGAAGAGAACGAAAATGGACCGCAGATGGTAGTCATGGTTGATTCGAGGATCTTACGCGGCGGAGCGAACTCTTCTATGGTGTTGCATTTTCTCTGGCGGACCCCCCCGGTCCATCGTACTGAAGCGATTCAAGAAGAACGATTAGGCTCATATTCTATCCTTTCTACAATGCCTATAGACGAAGTGCTTCGTTTCAGATCAATTCTTCGCTGAAATCGCTTTGATCCATCCCCTCGGTGAAAAACCGTAATACGCCCTGAGGAATTCCTACCAGCAGACTTCCCTATCTTGAAAGGCAAAGAAAAACATCTACCTTGGCAATGTCATTGACTGATATATTCATTGCATGGAATGCCACACTCAATTGTCAGCGACTGGGGACCCGGTCTTCATTAGCAATTTATGGCATGAGCTCTTTCGTTTACAAGGGACACAATTTAACATGAGTACTGCTTTACACTCTTTTCTCGGGTGGGGCTTCTTATACCTAAACGCAGCAGGCCCCGCGAGTAGTCGAACAAATGAGAGGTTGTCGACGAAGGGGTCAAAGGTTGCACTTGAGATAATTCGAAGGTTGCACAAGACCCCTTCAACCTCGCCTGCGTGTTAGCTTGCTTGTACTATCGCTCGCCTGCCTGACCTACTTTCTGGCTAGCTTCTTTATGGCAAGCGCTACCCTAACCTAGCTAGTGCTACATCTTGCTAACATCATCTGAATTGCCGTGCAAGCGCTACATCTATATGGAAAGCCTACGTCGCCTTCGTCTCCCATTGTAGTCTCCTTCTTCTTATGGAAAGCGCTACCCATCGCTTGCACTACATTGTCTGATGATAACCTTGCCTGACCGCTTCCGCTCTGACTGAGCTGACCGTTGCACCTGACTTCTATACCCCATTATCTATAGATCTCCTTTCTTATCGTTGCCGGTCTAAGCAGAAGGTTGCTAAGTCAGATGTCTGGTGAACACATTTGTAATGAGTATGGGTCTAGTAGGTGTACTAGTAAGGAAGCAAGGTACTGAGTTTAGCGTCGACAAGGCAAGTAGTGGATCTTTATTATCGAATGATATGGGAGACAGTCAAAGCATCAGTCTCAGCATCAACTAAAGAAAAGGACTGACCGACCGCCATTCAAGAGAGATACCGAAGGCTCAAACTTTTTGCTAGCTTTGAAAGATGGGCTGAAGGAAAGAGGAAGACCAAACAAAGTCGCGGTCAAAGCAAAGAAAAAGATGCCAAAAAAGATTAACTTTAGCTTCTAGATCGCTTAGTTTAGTGTAGGTTGCTTGCAAGACTTTCGATAGCTGGCTCGGCCGAATGGAATCGCCGATCTAGATAGAAGGGTCGTTCACTCCCTATTCTTTGAGAGGTTGCTTGCGACGGTAGAATTTGCTAGGCAATCAAGGCAAGTCGAACAGAGTCAGTCCTAGGGTGAAGATCATCGGATGGAAAAATGGATTGAGCTGGCTAATCACTTGATGACCTGGTGGAGAATGGGAACAGAGAGTCGCTCCCATAAACGAATAAATGGGACTCCTGGTCCTGATCGAACCAGAGATTCCGACAACCCGGGGAATCGGCAGAAAGAGATGGGTCGGATACTGGAATCTACCCAAAAGTCCTGACTTTTTCGAGGCAGGGCTTCGACCCGTATCTGGCCAACTCCTCGAACTGCTGGGTGCGACATATTCATGGACTGGTAAAGCGAACTCTCAATTTGATCAGGAGAGCCTAGAGAGCTTTCTATCTTTCCCCAAATTGTGACTAGCGCGGTTCTTTTTCTCGACCAATTTGAATTCCATTTCATTTTTTATTTTAAGTGTTGTAGAGTAGTAAGTAGCTAGGCAAATTTCAGCGCATGCTGCATTGAGAATCTCCAAAGAAATTAGAAGCGCCTATGATAGCGTATGATTATTCCCATTTGTGACCGACGGTTGCTTGCAAGAGGTGGCGATCGACAGTGTTCCAAAGCGCCATAACGACGTGAGTTAGAGCGTTATGGCAAACGATCCCCATCACCTGTAGTTATGGGGATTGCCTTCGGCTTGCTATACTCTTTCCCTAACGCATGCTGGTTACCATAAAGACACCGAGGGATATCGCATGCGCTAGTTTCGGGGATGTTGTTTACACTACTATTGGTAACAACTCAAAGTGCCGGAATGACTCTAGTGGTGCAAGCAAAGGTTTCAGTCTTGTCGAGCGAAGCAACCACTAATCGCCCTTAGTGCTCCAAAACACCCTTTCGCTTGCGTGAGGAACGGCCCCTAGCGCCCAGAGCAAGCGCCTTTAGTGTTTCCGATCGCCTGCCTTTCGTCCTTAGCATTCCAAACAACCAGTAGTGTGACTGATCTGTGTTCAAAACAACCAATGACGCTAGCAACGACTCATGGGGCCCCCTAACACCGAACAAAAAGGACTAGTGCTATAACGACTAGTGGTGTTACGGAACAACTACCCGACGAGTGGTAATAAGGACAACGCAAGTAGGTTTGATAGTAGCGTTAGGACGACTGGTTCACGTAGTTGTATTGCCCTAACGCAACGACTCAAACAACTACGAGTGCTCCCAAAATGATGAGACGCATGCGCTATACCGTCGAGTATTGCTTGCGAAGCAACCGCAACTCGTTGTAGGTCCTCTCCAACCATTACAGTCGAGTAGCTTTCACTCCTTCGCTTGAAATGTGCGGTTGGTTTACCTAACACATGGCTTCCCCAACGCCAATAGTCGCATGAGTTCTCCTAGGCCATAACCCATGCGTTGAAAGAAACTGCATGATGCGTTTCGGAGTTGCCGTAGTTCCGTTACCACTTTGTCGTCTTGGGTTGGGAAGGATACGACAACCTCAATTCAAGGACACTCAATTTCAAGCTCAAGTTCAGGCTTTCGAAGCTCTAACGTTTTCTGTTGCATTTGTTCTCTCTTTTGTTTACCTTTCATTTTCACTTTCTTTTTATAGAATGTAGTGCCCAACAGTTTAAAGGAAGGGGTGAAGTCTCGGGATCCGCTCTAGTCGAGTTGTTAGATGTCTCTCTTCGGAGTCGCTCCTCTATCTTTCGTGAAAGAATACGAGTTATTATGTTAAGCATCTAATCCTAGTCTTTATGTTATCTGTGTTAGAGGAGTTAGATGTCCCTCATGTTGAACAGTCTGACATCAAGTTGTTAGGAACTTAGTCGCTATTCGAACACTTAACACAAGACTGAAAGCATTAGTGGTTTATGAATCAGTCATCAAGGATCTTAGCCAAACTGTGACCGGCTACGTAAGCACTTTGGGTGCAGGTTTACTTGACGAATTGTCATAAAGACATCACTCTGCTATATATATAAGAAAATTGGATTCTAAAAAAAGATTCAATTAATTAGAAGCATTTGCAGTTTTTAGTTTGTTTGTCATCATCTAAAAGAAAAAGAAAAGATAAAAGAAAATTTTGAAAGACAAAACTGCTAAGCTATAAGTAGAAGTTGTTGAAGTAGAAAATGCTTGCTGCTCGCTTAGCGCACGGATCATACGCTATCTTATAACTCACTAAGGCTAGCAAAAAGTGATCGAATAAAGCATTTGTTCGTACAGCTCTCGAACCTCACGCTCTATCACGCTCGGAAAAGAAGCTAACTCAAAGAAATCGGTCACAAAGCTTATTTTTGCGGGTCAATAAGCTCTCAAAAAGACCTGATCCTTCCCTAACCATGAATCTTGACCCTAGTGAAGGTAGTCAGTGAGAGGAATAGGTGGTTTCCAAAGGATAGAGTTATTCTATATGACACTCTCTCTGTATTGGATGGATGCCTTAGCTGTGGGATAGAAGGCTTTTCTTTCAAGTCTTCTTTTCTTTGATCTCCTAAGTCCTTGACCTGAACACTTCGCTGAAATCATGTATAAGATCATCCCTTTAATGGACTGATTCAACCTTGTAGCATATCTTGCAGCCCTTAGACTGGTCTCCCCTCATTCATGCCTTCCTTCAAGGCCTATTCTTTTGGATATCCTTGTTTCCTTCTTTCTTGGAACATCCTTTTCTTCTGATTGATGGGACTTCTGTCTGAAATCCCTTGACCTAACCTCTCCTTGACTTGCCGCAGCCAAGTCTTCCCCAACCTCTCCTGATGTTCTTGGTGAGCTAGCGTGTCATCTACCGCCCCAACTGTGATGGTCCCCTTCGGCTAATTCTTTCACAAGTGACCCTGTCTTCCATCTGCTTCTTCCTCCTAATGGTTTGGTCCCCCTCTCCCTTGTCAAAGCTTAGTTATCCGTGAATGAGAACTCGTTTTGCTTGTTGGCTGGTAGCTCCATGGTTGGTTAGCTCAAAAGCTAGTTTTGACTCTTTGATCGTCGAGAAAGAAAGGTGTGATTACCTGAGGTGAGGTTGACCTTCTTTCTGCCTTAGAAGAGGTCTAGTTTAGGTCAGTGCTCTATTTTTCTATAAAATTGATATTTTTAGGCAATACCTATGAACTTAGCTCGGACTGAATCCGCATCCGTCTCTGTAGCTCTTCTATAAGAGCGGACCTTTTTTCCAGTCCTATTCGTTTCTCTTAAGTTCCTTTTGGAACACCTCATATTGGGACATCTGCACCTCTTTATATTTTGAGATGACCACAAGTTCCACCAATCCTGCTCTATCCAGTTTGAGGTCGTCTGAACTTGATACCCTGCTCCAGATTCCACTCTGCTCCTACATCAAATCCATCCTCCTTCGTAGTTCACGTTCATAGAGGGAGACTTCCCAAACAAAGACTCCAGGTCACTGAAACGAACACAAGGATTTAGCAAGCCACCCAATGTAGGACGAATTACCTCCCATCCGTTCTAGCTACTCCACACTGGCCTTAAAAGCGCCTACTTTTCTTTTTTTTTTGAGCTCTCACCTTGAGCCGATCTTATTCAATGGATTGTGACTTTATCACTTGAGCTTTCTATCGAATTTCCATTGATGGACTAGTGGACTCATTGGACTCTTCTATCTAAGCTTGAGCCCGAAGCGAGTGAAACTCGTCCTTCATTTCATACCTCAGTCCAGTGCCTATGGGTTCTAGACCCATGACCTTTCCGTATTCGATTCAATCCTCTTTTCATCTTGAATAGTAATAGTAGGGGCTCCAGTAGCGAATGAAATGAATAACTTTGATTCGGCAAGGATCTTACCCCTCTTCTACTTCGGAATGATTCAAAGAGAAAGATCTCAAATATCTGGAGTTTCTTTTTGTATATTATATGGATGATCCGATCCGCAAGGACCATGATTGGGAATTGTTTGATCGTATTTCTCTAAGGAAAAGTTAAAATAGAATCAACTTGAATTCGGGACCGCTATTCGAAATCTTAGTGAAAGACTGATTTCTTATCTCATGTCTGCTTTTCGTGAAAAAATACCAATTGAAGTGGAGGGTTTCTTCAAACAACAAGGGGCTGGGTCAACTATTCAATCAAATGATATTGAGCATCTTTCCCATCTCTTCTCGAGAAAGAAGTGGGATATTTCTTTGCAAAACTGTGCTCAATTTCATATGTGGAAATTCCGCCAAGATCTCTTCGTTAGTTGGGGGAAGAATCCGCCCGAATCGGATTTTTTGAGGAACGTATCGAGAGAGAATTGGATTTGGTTAGACAATGTGTGGTTGGTAAACAAGGATCGGTTTTTTAGCAAGGTACAGAATGTATCGTCAAATATTCAATATGATTCCATAAGATCTAGTTTCGTTCAAGTAACGGATTCTAGCCAACGGAAAGGATCTTCTGATCAATCCAGAGATCATTTGGATTCCATTAGTAATGAGGATTCGGAATATCACACATTGATTAATCAAAGAGAGATTCAACAACAAAAAGAAAGATCAGGCGATAAAGAATAAAGAAAGAAAGCTATGGGGAAAGATCCCAGACCTGGCTCGCTCCAGGCAGATTCACTTGAATAGGAAGTTGAATCGTGAGCAGGCTATTGGATTTCTTCCTCGCTACCCACCTTCCGTCTTCCATACTTTCTATCTTGTCTAAGCTTGCTGGATTTTTCTCATCCGCTGTATTGAATCAAATCCTCAGTAGCCATACCGAAAATGAACCAATGCCAATAGAGGAGTTACGGGCGAGCAAGAAAACCCTATGGCTAAGAGGACTGCGGCCGTGAAGGGAGGGATAAGCCTGAATGCCCACTTTAGGATATCTTCTGGGTCTTAGTCAAATATAACTGAGGGAATAGAATGAATCGTCTCTTTTATGTGGTTAACACGGGGCCGAAAGGTTTGACACGCGTTCCTAGCTTTGCAGGAAACACTTTGGACCAGCTCAATCTAGGAAGTTCAGAGGGTAGGAGGTATGGAGAAAGGAAAGCATTTGAACTCATTATAGTGCGCATCGGCTAGAGGCGGCAGACATTAGGCCGTTCACGGGGACTGAGTCCTTTTATTCAGACGCTCAGTTTGACGACCTTTCTTTCGGTAAATGGAAAAGTCAGTTTTTATAGTCGTCTCTTGCTTTATCGAAGGATTGATATAGAGAAGAAATTCCTATATTTCTTATCTAAGCCCACCTGCCTTCCTTTCGGAGCAATAGAACTTCTTTCTAACTTCATTCAAAAAATCGATTTTGGATCAGGAATCAGACTTTTCTTTTATTGCTTCTTTCACCGGCATGAGCCACCTCTTCTTTTTTCTGGAGAGTGGGCACCCTAGTCTTAGGATTTGGTTCTTTGTTTTCTACCTTTTGTGAAGTACAATGTTTGGCGTGAACTATTGGAGGAGAATAATCAGACTCTGCCCTAAACTCTTTGAGCAAAATCACCGGGATAACTATGTTAGCTATTTGTTTCGGCGGTACCCAGTGCATGCCTTTCTCCTTGCCTCCCTTCCTAACCTTGCTCGATCCAATAGCCCGATCCTAGCCCACTCACCTCTCTCCAAGATTGAAGTTAGAACTAGGAGTCCTAAAATCTTAATGAAAAGGAGCTTGGCATCCATGTGTTCGAGAGGTAGAAAATGACCGCTGTGGCAGGGTTTACCAGGTAGGTATAATTCAACGGGACCCTATCCCGTCCTGTGGTCCTGAACAAAGGTTCCATCCTGAAAATAAAAGAGAGCCTTCACAGAAAAACTGTAGGAACGAGATCTCTCATACAAAAAGACCTGAACTAACTACTCGCTCAATGCGCATTGGAATTCTAATGAATGGCCTTATTTAGCATCTTTGAGTTGAGCTTAGCCCTCTTCCTATCCTAAACCCCTAGAATCATAAGGAACTATTGATGGTTGATCTGGCAATTCTGTTTAGTAATTAGTTAGTCTATCAAGCAGAAAACTATGACTGAGGAAGTCTCAGGGAGGGCACCCCCTTTTAAGGTAATTATATGCCGTCGCCCCCACGTTAGAACTCTCTTTAACCAGAATCTTTATGGCTAAACCTTTTTTTTAACCGATTAAATCGTAAGTTGCATCCTCAACTTCTAGACGGGTTCGAGAGTTTGATTCGACTGAGACGGATGTCTCATTAGGTTTAGAAGGGGATGAGAATGCAGATTTGGATGCCTCGTATCGTATGATAAAGAAGAGAGTTTTTACAAAGCCCTAGAGCTAGAGCTTGTTGAGAAAGTAGCTTTGAAGATGGGCTTCCTATGGGAAATAGGGAAGTTTAAAGCAATAATAAAGGCCTTAGGGAATAGGATCTCTTTCTGCGTCTACTGATGCTTTTGAAAAAAGCCTTTGGTTTGACTTGTTTAATTGATTCGTACGTAATCCGAGAGTTTCATACGTGGGATTTATTTGGCAAAGGAAAGTCAAGAGAAAAGGTGGTAGCTATTCTAGCAAGTCTTATGTGGAGGAGTAGCACTAGGCTAGTAACTTATTACACTAGTCTCGATTCCTCAAGGTTGTACGAGCTGTAATAGTAGTAGAAAAACCTCCCGTCCCGAGTTGGCTTAAGCCATGCCTTTACTAAAGAATGCTCGCCATCTTAGATAAAATCTGGTATGGAGCCCAGGCTAGCCAACAATGAGAAATGCCTTCCTCTTTTTTGTTGATTTAGGTGACATAGTCTTATCCGATGAATGGCAGTGAGAAGGCGAAAAAGGTCGTAAAGGGCTAAGATAAGGGAGGTTGGCATTCCGAAGTCAAGTGGGCTTTTCTCACACCGCATGGGGTGGTTTCCTACGCATATGCAACAAGCTCTTATTTGGATCTCCCTAATCTAGAGGGTTCTCACGCCAAGGTTCCTTTGTTTCGGGCAAGTCCAATTAAAAACAAAAGAGAAGGTCGGTCCCATCCCACGGGTTAGTGAAGGTGGAAGTCCAAAGCTTAATAAGGTGGAAGGCGAAGCCGAGGCAAGAGCAAGGGTTGAAAGACAAGAGAGAAGAATTAAATCTCCCCTATTTGTTCCATTCTCAATGGTTAGTCGGTTGGGCAGGATGCTTTGGTTTATCGGATCGATCGCAGTGGTCAAGTGCGCTGGACGACACGGCATTCTCGTTTAAATAGTACCATCGACTGGAGACCGGATTGCTACCAGAGAGAGGAATTACTATAGGCACAGAACTTACTTTTGACCCTTTCTTTGCCCCTTGGTTCGCTAGCTGACTTGCCAGCGCTTGGATTCTCGAACTCTAAGGGCGGATTTCAGGAATTTGCTCACATCCGATTCGATGGCATCTGTCCGCTTTCTACCCTTTTTAAGTGTGCTACTGACTCGATGGACAAACTCAAGGAACAGCTTTGCCTCTAGGTTGACTTGGATCACATAATCCCGAACTTTTGATCGTATGTCGTCCAGCTTTGTTGGTGCTGTGGGTGTCAGTCTTCTAATGTCAGCTCTCTGGTAGGCCAATCGATCTCTGCTTGATTGGCCGTAACTGCATGATCGATCTGACGAAGATTCGCATATAGATCTATGAAACTACAGCCGAACCAAATGGGAATCCTAGGTATAGGCAAAGGTGGGAGGGATGAGAGAGCAAGCTGGCGTGGGGGCAAGGGCAATAACATCCGAGCAACGCAAGCCCTAGAAATTGGCAGGGTATGAATTTCTCTCCTTCGGTATAGGCTGTTCTGGCTCGTTAGGTCACAAGAATCCAAAGGATACAAGCTTCTCAAGGCCGAGTCAGAAAGCTTTGTTTGTAGAGTCTCTTTCAGTTCAAGTCTTGAATCATTTGATTTGGAAAAATTTTGGACGGAAAAAGACTATAGGGCTTGTGAGCACGTGATTTTTACCCTAAGCAAATTATTCCAAAAATGTCAAATAAAATAACTTTGACAATTTTAAGAATTTTGTTGCGTTCTTTGTGTTAGTTGGTCACATAGTAATTCATATT
>MDKF010146022.1:0-40538 GCA_026770625.1 Nicotiana glauca
TCACAAATTATTGTAACAAAAATTATTTATTTTGATTTTGGAATTCTTTTACTTGGGGTAAAAATCACGTGCTCATATGGAGGCAGTGTCCTCATCGTGCTACTAGCTCATCTCAGCAGAGGGGTCAGCCCTCGTCTTCTGGTCCAGTTTCTTCAGCACCCGCGCAGCCAGCTAGGGGTAAGGGTCAGGCAGCCAGGGTTCACCCTAGAGGTGGAGGTCGATCAGACGGTGGTCAGGCTCGTTTTTATGCTATGACAGGAAGGACCGATTGCTTCAGATGCTATCATTACAGGTATTGTTTCGGTCTACCATAGAGATGCCTCAGTCTTATTTGATCGCGGTTCCACCTATTCTTATGTGTCCTCATATTTTGCTCATCATTTGGGTACGTCCCGAGGGTGTCTTGCATTACTTGTTCATGTATCTACCGGTGGGCGACACTATTGTTGTAGACCATGTGTACCGGTCATGTTTGGTCACTATTGGGGGTCTGGAGACCCGAGTTGATCTATTGTTATTAAGCATGGTGGATTTTGTTGTTATTTTGGGCATGGACTGGTTATCTCCATGTCATGCTATTCTAGACTGTCATGATAAGACAGTCACTTTGGCGATACCGGGTGTACCGAGGATCGAGTGGCATTGTGTGACTGATTATATTCCTAGTAGGGTGATTTCATTCTTAAAGGCCCATCGTATGGTGAGGAAGGGTTGCCTTTCATATTTGGCGTTTGTGAGGGATGTTGGAGCTGTGACTCCTAGCATTGGTTCTGTTCCATTGTGAGGGAGTTTCCTGATGTATTTCCTGAAGACCTACCAGGCATGCCACCAGACAGGGATATTGATTTTGGTATTGACCTGGTGCCAGGCACTCAGCCCATTTCCATTCTGACATATCGTATGGCTCCAGCGGAGTTGAAAGAACTAAATGATCAGCTTCAGGAACTCCTAGATAAGGGGTTCATTCGGCCTAGTGTGTCACCGTGGGGTGCACCGGTTCTGTTTGTGAAGAAGAAGGATGGCACCATAAGAATGTGCATTGACTACATGTAATTGAACAAAGTAACAGTGAAGAACAAGTATCCCCTTCCTCGTATTAATGATTTATTTGACCAGCTTTAGGGAGCGAGGGTGTTCTCCAAGATTGATCTCTATTCGGGCTATCACCAGTTGAAGATCAGGGATTCAAATATTATTAAGACTGCTTTCAGGACTAGATATGGGCACTATGAGTTTCTTGTTATGTCTTTTGGGATGACTAATGCCCCAGCAACGTTCGTGCATTTGATGAATAATGTATTTTGGCCTTATCTGGATTCGTTCGTTATTGTTTTCACTGACGATATTCTGGTGTACTCGCATAGTCAGGAGGAGCACGTGCATCATTTGCGAGTTGTATTTCATAGATTGAGAGAGGAGAAGCTTTATGCAAAGTTCTCCAAGTGTGAGTTTTGGCTCAGTTCAATGGCTTTCTTGGGACACCTGGTGTCCAGCGAGGGTATTTAGGTCGACCTGAAGAAGATAGAGGCGGTTCAGAGTTGGCCCAGGCCATCCTTAGCCACAGAGATTCATAGCTTCCTTGGTTTAGCAGGTTATTATCGCCAGTTTATTCAGGGATTTTCCTCTATAGCATCGCCCTTGACCAAGTTGACTCAGAAGGGTGCTCCATTTGTATGGTCGGACGAGTGCGAGGAGAGCTTTCAAAAGCTCAAGACAGCTTTGACCACAGTTCCAGTATTGGTTTTTCCATCAGCTTCAGGTTTATATACGGTATATTGCGATGATTCTAGAGTTGGGATTGGTTGTGTATTGATGCAGGAGGGTAGAGTTATTGCTTATGCTTCTCGCAAGTTGAAGCCCTACGAGAAGAACTACCCTGTTCATGATTTGGAATTGGCTGCTATAGTTCATGCCTTGAAGATTTGGAGGCACTACTTGTATGGAGTATCTTGTGAGGTATTCATCGATCATCACAGTTTTCAGCATTTGTTCAAGCAAAAGGATCTTAATTTGAGGCAGTAGAGGTGGCTAGAGTTACTTAAGGATTATGATATTACCATTCTGTATCACTCGAGGAAGGCCAATGTAGTGGCCGATTCTTTGAGCTGAAAGGCAGTTAGTATGGGGAGTTTGGCGTATATTCCAGTTGGGGAGAGGCCCTTTGCAGTCGATGTTCAGGCCTTGGCAAATCAGTTGGTGAGACTAGATATTTCGGAGCCTAGCCGGGTGTTGGCTTGTGTAGTTTCTCGGTCTTCCTTATATGATCGCATCAGAGAGCACCAGTATGATGATCCGCATTTGCTTGTCCTTAAGGATACGGTTCAGCATAATGATGCCAGAGACGTGACCATTGGTGAGGATGGTGTGTTGAAAATGCAGGGCCGGATTTGTGTGCCCAATGTGGATGGGCTTCGAGAGTTGATATTGGAAGAGGCCCATAGCTCGCGGTATTCCATTCATCCGGGTGCCGTAAAGATGTATCAGGATTTAAGGCAACACTATTGGTGGAGAAGAATGAAGAAAGATATTGTAGGATTTATGGCTCGGTGTCTCAACTGTCAGCCGGTGAAATATGAGCATCAGAGACCGGGTGGCGTATTTCTGCGGATGATTATTCCCAAGTGGAAGTAGGAGAGGATTACTACAGATTTTGTGAGTGATCTTCCTTGGACTTTGATATTGTTCTATTCGATTTGGGTGATTGTGGATCGGTTGACCATATCCGTGCACTTTATTTCGGTATGTACTACCTATTCCCCGGAGCGGCTGGCAGGGATCTTTATCCGGGATATTGTCCGATTGCATGGTGTTCCAGTGTCTATTATCTCAGATAGGGGTACTTAGTTTGCTTCTCATTTCTGGAAGACTTTTCAGCAAAAGTTGGGTACACAGGTGGAGTTGAGCACAGCATTTCATCCTCAGACGGACGGACAGTCCGAGTGTACTATTCAGATACTAGAGGACAAGTTGCGAGCCTATGTTATTGATTTTGGAGGTTGTTGGGATGGGTTTTTGCCTCTTGCAGAGTTTGCCTACAACAGCAGTTATCAGTCGAGCATTCAGATAGCTCCGTATGAGGCATTGTATGGGAGGCGATGTAGATCTCCAGTTGGTTGGTTCGAGCTCGGCGAGGCTAGGCTATTGGGATAGAGTTGGTTCAGGATGCCTTAGAGAAGGTGAAGCTGATTCAGGAGACACTTCGTATAGCTCAGTCACGTCAGAAGAGTTATGCGGACCGGAAGGTTTGAGATGTGTCTTATATGGTTGGTGAGAAGGTCTTGCTGAAGGTTTCACCCATGAAGGGTGTTATGCGGTTTGGAAAGAAAGGGAAGTTGAGTCTGCGGTTTATTGGGCATTTTGAGTTACTTAGGAGGATTGGGGAGGTGGCTTATGAGCTTGCCTTGCCACCCAGCTTGTCGGGCATGCATCCGGTATTTCATGTATCTATGCTCCGAAAGTATGTTGGGGACCCGTCCCATGTATTGGACTTCAGCACGATTCAGTTGGATGATGATTTAACTTATGATGTAGAGCCAACAACCATTTTGGATCATCAGGTTCGGAAGTTGAAGTCAAAGGATGTTGCTTCAGTGAAAGTGCAGTGGAGAGGTCGGCCCGTGGAGGAGGCTACCTGGAGACCGAGCGAGAGATGCGGAGCAGATACCCTCACCTGTTTGAGACTTCAGGTATGTTTCTTGACCCGCTCGAGGACGAGCGTTTGTTTTAGTTGGGGAAGATGTGAGGACCTGACCCATTGTCTCGTGAGTTACCGCTTCGTTTTCCCCGTTTTCAGCTTCTTTATGCTTCATTATCCGTATCTTATGTGCTCGAGTTGGTTTGAAGAGGTTTTGGTAGGAAATGAGACACTTAGTCTCTTTAAGGAAGGTGTGGTTTGGAAAAGTCAACCGGATGTTGACTTATGAGTTAGAGGGCTCGGATATTATTTTCGGTGATTCGGTTAGCTTCGGGGGATATTTTTGACTTAGGAGCATGATCGGAAGTGATTTTGGAGGTCCGGTATAGAATTAGGCTTCAATTGGTGAAGTTAGTATTTTGGCGAATTTCGATTGATAGATGAGATTTTGATCTGAGGGTCGGAATGGAATTTCGAGAGTTGATGTAGCTTCGTTAGGTGATTTGGGATGTGCGCGCAAAATTTAAGGTCATTCGGAGGTGTTTGGTCGTGTTTTTGATCAAATGCGTGTTTCGGAAGTTTTAGAAGAACTTAGGATTGAATCCGATATAATTTGATGGTTTTGGTGCTGTTTGAGGTGTTTTGATGATTGGAACAAGTTTGAACGATGTTTTAGGATGGGTTGGCACTTTTGGTTGTAGGTCCCAGGGGCCTCGGGGTGATTTCGGATGGCTATCGAGATGAGTTTTGGGCTTGTGCTATTGCAGAAAATGCTGGTTCTCGTATTTCCGCACTTGTGGAAAAGGGATCGCAGGTGCAGTCCCGCAGATGCGAAAAATGGGTCGCATGTGCGAGAATGGCTTGGGAGGCTAGTTTCCGCAGATGCGGATGAGGAGCCGCATCTGCGGTATCGCAGGTGCAGCAAAGGCATCGCAGAAGCGGACTTGGACCTCAGGGAATTTCCGCAGAAGCGGATGGTTTTCTGCAGGAGCGGAGTCCGCAGATGCGGATTTTGACCGCAGAAACGGTCCAGGGAAATTAGTGAAATCTACAGAAGCGGAATATTTCCGCAAAAGCGGATGTCGCAGAAGCAGAAATTTCACCGCAAATGCGGTAATGTGCTGGGCAGAAGGGTTTTAAATCCCATTTTTGTTCCGCGAGCTAAGTTATTTTTCCACCATTGTTGAGCATTCTTGAGAGCTTTTGGACGGGATTTGAAGGGGATTTCGGCTGGATTTGATTGGAGGTGGGTTCTATGATCTAAAAACATGATTTAATTGTAGAATCAACCTAGAAATTCATGAAAATTTATCAAAAGGGGGAAGAACTAAGGCTTGAGTTTTGATATTTCAAATTGGGTTTTGATGGGTCATTTGAGCTCAGATTTGGGAGTTCTTGGTATGTATGGACTCGTGGGGAGATAAGGAATCCGTTGATATAAAATTTTCTGAATTTTGAAAAGTGGGCCTAGGGCTCGGGTTTTGCAAATTTCGAGATTTTTGATGTTTTTCGATTCTTTTCGATTGGGTTATGTTCCCTTAGACTATTGTGACGTATTCGTTGTGGTTTTGATCAGATTCGACGCGCAAGGAGGCCGATTTGAGAGGTAAGGGCATAGAGAGCTAGGATTTTGGCCGGCTTGAGGTGAGTAATGATAGTAAATGATGTCCTAAGGGTTTGGAACCTCGAATTTGCACAACGTAGTGCTATATTGAGGTGAAACACGTGCTTAATGACGAGCGCGGGGTTGTTTACTATTGGGGATTGTGACTTGGTCCGTCCCGATTTATGTTTTACCGCGTATTTGACTGAGATGTGATTGTTATCAACATGATTTGGGCTTATTGCCATATTTTGGGCTTCATGTCGACTACTTGAATCTTTCGTGGACTTTTTATCACTGTTTCCTCACTATTTTGATATATTACTTGAACTCAGTCCTATTGATTATACTGTTTTACAAACTCAACCGCTTTAATTGAATTTTGAGACTTAAATGATATTTCCACTGTTGTTTGGGCTGAGCACTACTATTTTACTGATGCCCGAGGAGCTTGTGATAATTTCTGGACTGAGTGAAGTCGAGGGCCATATGTGAGGATATGCTGAGTGATATGAGATGCTTTATATGCCATGAGGTGGCTTGAGTGATGGGAGGCTGAGTGATAAGAGACCGAGTGCGGAGTGATGATGCCACGAGGTGGCTTGATATAGCGTTTGGGCCGTAAGGAGCCCCTCCGGAGTCTGCACACCCACAGTGAGCGTGGGTACCCATATGATCTGAGAGTGAGCCCGAGGGGCTGATGCTATGCTGAGTGACTGATACTGAGCCCGAGGGGCTGATACTATTCTAAGCGATTGATACTGGGCCCGAGGGGCAGATTACTACTCACTATTTACTTGATTGTTTTACCTAATTTACCTGTTTTAAAAAGGAGATTTCATTTGATTCTTTACGGTTTTACTACTTTAAGTGATTTACTGCCTGATATAGAATTGCCTTGTGCATTTTTGCATTTTCATGCCTTCAGTTATTATTTATTATTATTGCTCACTGGGTAGGAGTACTCATATTACTCCCTGCACCATGTGTGCAGATTCAGGCATAGCAGAGTCCGCACCTGAGCACTGATTCCTTCCAGACCACCAGCGAGTTGTAGTTACGAGGTAGCTGTTGATGTCCACAACCCCTTGTCTCCCCTATCTTCTATCATTTATATTTCTTCAGACTATTGTTTCGGATATCATACTTTGTAGACTTATAGCAAACTCTGTGTAGCTCATGACTTGTGACACCTCGGTTTGGGCTGTGTCGGGCTTGTTTTCCTTGTTATTATCGTTGTTTATGCAATATTGGCTATATTAAGCATGTTTTATATTTGTTAAATGTTAATTGATTATTTAAAGAGGTGTTTGCGTTGTTCTGGCTGGCCTTGTCTTCACGAGAGGCGACATCATGGCCGGGGTTGGGAATTGGGTCGTGACAAGTCTATTTTGTAAGTGACATGCAGATAAAATAGCTTCACCCTACAAATTATCAGGAGCATTAGAACTAACTAAAATAGAGTTCATCATTTCTTTCAATGTTCTATTTTTCCTTTCAGCTACTCCATTTGACTCAGGCGAATAAGGTGGAGTTACTTCACGAACAATTTCATTCTTTTCATTCAAATCATTTAAAGATAAATATTCTCCACCTCTATCAAATCTAATTCTTTTGATTTTTATACTAAGTAGATTTTCAACCTCAGTTTTATAAGAAATAAAAGCATTAGAGGCATCATCTTTATTTCTAAGCAGATACAACTTAGTATATCTAGAAAAATCATCAATAAAAGTCACATAATATCTTTTACTACCTCTAATCATAGTCTGCTTTAAATCGGTTAAATCAGTGTGAACCAAAGATAATAATTTAGTTTCTCGATTTACAGAAAATAAGTCTTTTTAGTACTTTTAGCTTCAGTACATATTTCACACTTATTAATATTGTTTGTGTCTGAACCATATATTAAGCCTAGTGACAACATTTTCCTTATATATGCGAATAACATGTCCTAGTCTAGCATGCCATAAGAAATCAACCATATAAGCAGAAACATATGCATTTTCGTTGATAACATCAGAAATATTAAGTACAAAGAGTCCTTGGTTACAATAGCCCTTTCCCATAAACACATTATTTTTGGTCATTATGATCTTATTAGATTCAAATGGCACTTTACTCCAGCTCTTCCTAATAAGGATACAGAGATCAAATTTTCTCTCATAGTAGGAACGTTCAGTACATCAACAAGGGCTAAAGTTTTTCCGAAGTGAGTTTTAGGAGAACTTTACCCTTACCCAAGACTTTGGTAGTACTTGAGTCTCCAATGTAGACCTATTCTCTATCATCCTGTATAGGAGTATAAGAAGAAAATGCTTCTCGATTTGCACAAATATGACGAGTAGCCCCAGAGTCTACCATCCATTCTTTTGCATGTGCTACAATGTTTACTTGAGAAATGACAGTTGCAATAATATTACCTCCTTCAACTAAGTTATCCTTAGGAGTATTAGTTTTTCCTTTGTCATTTCCTGCTCTGTACTTGCAGTGTGAGGCATGATGGACTGTTTTTCACAAACAAAACAAGAGACTTTTTTTCTTTTAAGGTTAGAATTTTTAGGCTTGTAATCTTGAGACTTATTCTTGTAACTTTTGCGGTTGTTGTTGTTGCTTTGCACTAAGTTTGCTTTGAGAGTTGTCATCCTAGCTTTGACAGATTCTTTTATATTGGAATCTTCAATTAGGATGTGGGTCACAATTTCCTCAATAGTGAAGTTTTTTTGTTTGTGCTTTAAGTTGTTTTTATAATCACTCCATGAGTCAGGCAACTTCTCAATTAGCACTCCATCAGCAAACTTTTTTGGTAAACAAATCCCCTCGGCCTTCAAGTCTTCTAGCAATTCTTGATATTCGTTGATTTTCACGTTCATTTCTTTATTATCTCTCATCTGCCACTGATAAAATTTTCCTACTATAAATTTTTGTTTTGTAGTATCATCAACAATGAATGTTTTAATTAAGGCTTCCCATATAGTTTTTTCTTCCTTATAACTGCAATATACGTCAAAAAATTCATTAGAAATAGTTTAAAATATACTATAACGGCATACCTTGTTGGCGTGTTGTCATGAGTCCACTATTTTATTATTCTGCACTCGGTTGTGGATGCAGCAGTGCATGTGCAACACCATGGACATCAAGTAGCGAGAAGATCTTTTTTTTGCCAATGATTGAAATTTTCATTGGCGAAAATTTCAATATTTGACACATGTGGAAATGGCTTGGCATATGGCAGTGCAACTGGGGTTGAAACAACGGACGTAGCGCCAATATTGGTGGTATCGGTAGTATTTTCAGCATCAATATTATTTGCCATTGTTTCTTAAATTGTAGGAAATGAGAGCAAAAATTTTAATAATAACACTGCAACCCAAAATTAAATAAGCTTACCTCTATTTTATTTAGAGGATACAGAAATTGGCAAAATATTTATATTACAATAATCCACCAAGATTGAAAAGAGAATAAGGACAAAGAAAATTTATAAGTAAAATTGGAAATAAGAGAAGCTAGGCAAGAAAGAGAAGAAAGCTAAGTAAAAAAGAGCTTTTTGTTTCTGACGATGGAGAACTGTGTAACCAATGATGGCTATTTATAGTTGTAATTGTTAGAACTCTGTATTCAAAAAAGCAGTAAATGAACAAACGTTAGTTTAAAAACAAAAGCAAAAAATTCTGAGCCCACAAGTTTCTTGTGTTTCCTTAAAGAATTTAATCCCCTCACAATGCCCAAGGTTGCGGATTAATTCTTCCCAGAATAGAATAGAATAACTATTCTGTGATATTGGCACTTCAAATCACAAAATTTCATCGAACTCAAATGGTGGAGCAAATCACACAAAATGCTTACATTTTTTGTTTTGGAAAACAATGCAGAATGCATAAGTTTGAGGGGAGTGATTTCAGATTTTTCGGTGTTGGAAAATGAGGCTAAGCCCTTCTATTTATAGTCAAGTTTTGCACTATTTCTGAAAAGGTTTGCAACCTTTCAAAATAGCCATGGCTGTTGGAACAGGTGTGGCTGTTGGAACAGATGGAAAAAATCACGGGAAACAACTAACAGATTTTAAAATAATTTGGGAAAGAAAAACGGACCTGACTGGACCGGTTCGCGAGTTATTTTGGATGGGAAAAAAAAAGGGACCTGACTGGACCGGTTCGCGAGTTATTTTGGATTGAATTTTTGTTAATTAAGTTAATTAATTAATTGAAAATAATTTTATCCAATAACATTATTGATCTTTGACCAAATCCAAATCCAAATCTGAAGCTGAAGCCGAAGCCGAAGCCAAGCCGAGCGAGCGACGATGATGACGGCGCGAGGAACCACTTCTTCTTAACTCTTTAATATCTAGAAGATGAGCTTCTATATATATACACAAAGATTTTCTTTCCTTCTTCCAATGAGGGACAAAGTGCATTAGTAAAGTGAACTAATTCGAAATTTCACTTCCCTCAATTTCTTTTCCCACCATTTTCCATTCACACCTCCTTTTGTTATTAATAACAAAATTCAATAATCCCCCACATGAATGGGGAATGGCTATCCGAAAAAAATATGCATGAAAAACTGTATGTGATTCGCAAATAAAGATTAAACGTATCCGGATAAGTAGGTTTCCCTTTGAACTTTTCATAGTGAACATATGTCGAATATACTCGATCAATCGGTAGATTTGATATCTTTGAACCATCAAACTTTGGTGTATACCTTGACAACCATATGTCACACAATCAACCCATAACTGTCTTTGGTTCTCATTGTTGTGTTCGTTTCAGCCATGAACACCGCCTAGTTTCATAAGTGCGTAGAGAACTGACCTTACAACATTCTCCTTGAAGCGACTTACACTTCACACTTATATTGGTGATTCCTAAACATGTTATCCCATAGATACACTATTTGATATACCTCGCATCAAACTTAGAAACCATTAAAAAGTCCTAACACTTTATCCTTGGTACTGAACATTGTCTGCATCATGAGAATGGACCAAAATTTTATTTGACAATGTTGAACCGTCACTAATGACTTGTTTGATCTCCTTGAACCTAGATCTTGGGATCTCCAATCTTCTAGGTAGAGTTACCGCCTCAGTAACTTGTCCTCGGCCATAGTCTCATTCCCTTTGATGACTTCTCAACCGCCTCTCCAGGTAGGCCTTTTGTAAGCAGATCTGATACATTATCTTTTGACTTTACATAGTCAATTGTGATAATTTCACTGGAGAGTAGTTGTCTAACGGTATTATGCCTTCGTCAAATGTGACGAGATTTCTTGTTATATATAACGCTCCTAGCCATTCCTATTGCTTCTTGACTATCGCAATGTATGCATACAAGCCAAAGGTTTGGGCCAAAAAGGAATGTCTTCTATGAAATTCCGGAGCCATTCAGCTTCTTCACCGGCCTTGTCTAAAGCTATAAACTCAGACTCTATTATAGAGCGAGCGATGCATGTCTGTTTGGACGACTTTCAAGACACTGCTCCTCCACCAATGGTAAAAATGTATCCACTTGTGGATTTTATTTCCATTTATCCAGTTATCCAATTTGCATTACTATATCCCTCAATAACTACGGGATAATTATTATAATGCAATGCATAGTCTTGATTATATTTCAAAATATCCCAAAACTCGTTTCATTGCTATCCAATGAGCTTGGTTGGGATTACTTGCGTATCGACTAAGCTTGCTTATTGCACAAGCTATATCAGGTCGTGTACAATTCATAATGTACATCAAACTTCCCAACACTCGAGCATATTCCAATTGAGACTTGCTTTGACCTTTATTCTTTACAAGAGTATGGTTTAAATCAATTGGCGTTTTTGCTTCTTTAAAGTCCAAATATTTGAACTTTTCAAGAACCATTTTAATATAATGAGATTGAGACAAAGCTAGACCTTGAGGAGTCTGTAGGATCTTAATTCCCAAAATTAAATCGGCAACTCCTAAATCTTTCATATCAAATTTACTAGTAAGCATGCGCTTAGTAGAATTTATGTTAGCCATATCGTTACTTATTATCAATATATCATCCACATATAAACAAACAATGACTATTTGATTTGGAGTATTCTTAATGTAAACACATTTGTCACACTCATTGATCTTGAAACCATTTGACAACATTGTTTGGTCAAATTTCGCATGCCATTATTTTGGTGCTTGTTTTAGTCCGTAAAGTGACTTAACAAGTCAACACACCTTCTTTTCTTTTCTGGGAACTACAAACCCTTCAGGTTGTTCCATATAGATTTCTTCCTTTAAATCTCCATTTAAGAAGGTCGTCTTTACATCTATCTGATGGATTTGAAGGCCATACACGGCGGCTTACGCTATTAACACCCGGATAGATGTAATCCTTGTTACTGGCGAGTATGTGTCAAAGTAATCAAGACCTTCTCGTTGTCTAAACCCTTTAACAACTGATATTGCCTTATATTTGTCAATAGTACCATCAACTTTCAGTTTCCTTTTGAAAATCCATTTAGAACCAAAAGGTTTATTTCCCGGAGGAAGATCAACCAATTCCCAAGTATGATTACTTAATATGGATTCTATCTCACTTGTCACGACCCCAGTTCGCCCTCTGTGAATATGTCGTGATGGTACCTAGTCCCTGTAACTAGGTAAGCTTAACAATGTGGAAAACAACATAGCTTGCGAAATAATTAATTAAGAACTGATTAACCAAAAGAAAATTGTATATAAATGCTGCTGGGCATATACAACTCAATAATGCGAAAATCTACCATATCACCCCAAAACCCGAAAACTCACGGGAACACAGGATAAGGAAAGTAAATACATAGCTCTACCTCCAGAATGTCTAAAATGAACAGTACAAAAAGGACAAGCTAACTGCTAAAGCTAGAATAAGAAAGAGACTCCGGGTCTGCGGACACGGCAGATGTACCTCGAAATCTCTGCTAGATCTCTCGGCCTCAAGGATGATACGCCTGGGCAGAGCTACCTGGATCTGCACATGAAAAACATGTGCAAAAAGGGCATGAGTACACCACAACGGTACTCAGTAAGTGCCAAACCTAACCTCGGTTGGGTAGTGACGAGGAAAGTCAAGGACCTACTGAGATAAAACAATATAAATGATAGGATAAGAAAAACAATATAGATAAAGTCTACAACGAGGATCTAAACAGGATAAATAAGGAATACAGTAATAGAAAGCAGAAACAAGGCAATACAAGGAAATGTTGCTCGCAACAGGAATAATAATCGGGGATCTCTTGGTATCCCGAGGATCTCTTGGTATCCTCACCGTATAACCGAGGGATCTCTTGGTATCCCGAGGATCTCTTGGTATCCTCAATAGCAATTCGGGGATCTCTTGGTATCCAGAGGATCTCTTGGTATCCTCAATAGCTATATATATACATGTGCCAGGGATATCTTGGTATCCCGCACTCTTAGTCCAGAACATATCATGTACAGGGGATCTCTCGGGATGCCGTCCCGTAGTCCCAAATTTAAAACATACAATATCAGCTCAAACAAACAAGAAAAATACTAAACTCGGAACAAGTAATAGTAAATTCTAGCCTAACATGCTTCACGGAGTACCAACAAGACAGTTTAAGCAAATAGGCAAGTAAGTCAACTAAACATGTTTCTCTAAGCTAACACAGGAAGAGCTTACAATTAGGATAAATAGATAAGCAAGAAAAAACTCAATTGAAATACTTCAAGTAAAAAAGGATTCTTCAACAATTAGCTCAAGTATGCGCTCGTCACCTCACGTACGAGGCATTCAAATATCAAATAGCATATCCTAAGGGGAAAGGTCCCCAACACAAGATTAGACAAGCCACTTACCTTGAACTGGCACAAAATCAACTAGAAACCATGCCTTTGCCACGAGTATCCGGCTCCAAATGGACCAAATCTATTCAATTCAATTACATATCATAAATAACACCTCAAGCAACTGATTCTACTATTTCATTTAAAGCTAAGACGCGAATTTTGGTAAAATGACCAAAATGCCCTTCAAGACAACATCTCGAAACCGAAAAATTTTTACATTTTCAAAACCCTCGTACTCTCACGAGTCTAAACATAACAAGAACACTAAAATCGGAGTCCAAATGACCCCTCAAATCCTCCATTAAAGGTCTAACAACTTTTCCCCCAATTTCTACCAAAATTTCGAAATTAAATGATGAAATTAACTAAAGATTGATGGAATATAACTAGAAAGGGTTAAAGAAACGTTACCCAATGATCTCCTCTTCAAAGCCCTATCAAAATCGCCCTCTCCCGAGCTCCAATTTGATTTTCCAACTTTTGTAACTAAACCCTCGAATGTCTTATTTTTTACCAAAGATTTCCGCTTCTGCAGCCAAGGGACCGCACCTGCTGTCCCGCTTTTGCGAAATGCGTGCCCTTCTGCAGATTTTACTAAAAGGTCAAGATTTTGCACCTGCAGTCCAAATATCGCAAATGCGGATCCGCTTCTGCGAAAATCCTACCGCATCTGCGGAAATTGATGGACCAGCCTAAACCCGCTTCTGCGGACCATTAACCTTAGGAGCGGTTCTATTCTGCGGAAATTGCACCGCATCTGTGATTCCTGAGGAAAAATCCCACTTCGCTTCTGCGGTCCTCCACGCCACAGATGCGAAAATACCAGAAGCAGCAAAAATCTGATATCTCCCAACTTCCAAAATCCTTCCGTCAACCATCCGAAATCATCCCGAGGCCCCCGAGACCTCAACCAAAAGCACCAATAACACCTGATATTCTATTCAAACTTGTACCAATTCTTAAACCACCTAAAACATTGTCGGAAACTCGATTAAATCCAGGATTTGAGCCTAAGAACTTCAAATTCTGTCAATATGTTTTCGATAAAAAACCTAACTAAACCTCGTCCTAATGACCTGAAATTTTACACACACATCCCAAATGACATGAGGGAGCTACTGCAACTTCCGAAATTCCATTCCGACCCTCGGATCAAAATATCACTATCGGACCGGAAACTTCAAAAACTCAAACTTCGGCATTCCAAATCACCTAAAAAAGCTAACCAAAACAATCGGATTTCCATTTCGAGGCCGTCTTCACACTGTTCCGACTACGAACAACTTTCCAACACTTAAGCTCTCATTTAGGGACTAAGTATGCCAAAACTCTCCGAAACTTAAACCCGAACACCCCGGCAATTAAAATTAGCATAAATAGACTTGGCGAAAGCATTTAATAAGGGATCGGGGCATTAATTCTTAAGATGATTGGTCGGGTCGTCACATCACTATTGATTGCCTCTTTCCAATATTGTGCTTCCAAGGAAGACATTGCTTTTTTGAACGTTTGAGGCTGATTTTCCAATAAGAATGCCAGAAAATCTGGTCCAAAGGAAGTAGATGTCTTTTGACGTTTACTACGTTTTGGATTTTCCTCATCAAACGTACTTTCCTTTGCTTCTTCCCGAGGTCGCTTAGATTTTTTCTTAGATGACTCACATTCCATTTTATACGGATGAATATTCTCAAAGAATTCATCATTATCCGATTTAATTATCGTATTAATATGAATATCGGGGTTTTCTGATTTATGAACAAGAAAACGATATGCCTTACTATTTGTTGCATATCCTATGAAAATGCAATCAACGGCTTTTGGTCTAATTTTTACCCTTTTGGGTTTAGGAACATACACTTTAGCCAAACACCCCCACACTTTAAAATATTTTATGGGTTTCCTTCCTTTCCATTTTTCATATGGAATGGATTGCGTTTTGCTTGGGGAACTCGATTCAATATTAGATTAGCTGTAAGAATAGCTTCCCCCCACAAGTTCTGAGGTGAACCAGAACTTATTAACAAGGCGTTCAACATCTCCTTTAACGTTCTATTCTTTCTTTCCGCAATTCCATTAGATTGCGGTGAGTAAGGGGCGGTTGTTTGGTGAATAATGCCATCTTCCAAACATATTTCTTCAAAAGGAGATTCATATTCGCTGCCTCTATCACTTCTTATCATTTTGATCTTTTTGTTCTATTGCATTTCAACTTCATTTTTGTATTACTTGAATGCGTCTATTGCTTCATCTTTACTATTAAGTAAGTAAATATAGCAATATCTAGTACTGTCGTCAATAAAAGTTATGAAATACTTCTTTCCACCGCGAGATGGTATTGACTTCATGTCGCAAATATCCATGTGAATTAAGTCTAAAGGATTTGAATTCCTTTCAACTGACTTATAAGGATGCTTAACATACTTTGATTCCATACATATTTGACATTTCGAGTTATTGCATTCAAACTTAGGCAATACTTCAAAATTAATCATTTTTCACAATGTTTTGAAGTTGACATGGCCTAAACGTTCATGCCATAAATTATTTGACTCAAGCAAGTAAGAAGAAGCTGAAATTTTATTCATATCAATGGCAATTACATTGAGTTTAAAAAGGCCATCAATTAGGTAACTTTTTCCTACATATATTTCATTCTTACTAACTACAACCTTGTCGGAAACAAAAACACACTTAAAGCCATTCTTGACTAGAAGTGATGTCAAGACTAAATTCTTTCGCATTTCAGGAACATGAAGAACATCTTTTAGAGTCACAATCTTTCCAGAAGTCATCTTCAAAGCTATCTTGCCTGTTCCTTCAATTTTTGCAGTAGTGGAATTTGCCATAAACACTGTCTCGTTAGGTCCAGCGGGAGCATAAGAAGTAAACAACTCCTTGTTAGCACAAACATGTCGAGTTTCTCCCGAATCAATCCACCATTCTTTAGGATTTCCGACTAGGTTGCATTCTGAAAGCATAACACATAAGTCGTCTATTTCATCATTCTTCCCGATCATGTTTGCTTGACTTTTCTTCTTGTCCTTCTTTGGTGCACGATATTCAGTTCAACCTTTCTACAATTATGGCAATTACCTTTGAACCTCTTCTTACTTGGATAATTCTTTGGTCCATACGGCTTCTTTCTTTTTTTACTCGTTGAAGCTTCCTCAACAATATTTGCAGCCATTATTATTGAATTTCCACGAGATTTCTTCTCAGCAGCCTTATTGTCCTCTTCAATCAGTAGACGAACAATAAGGTCTTCAAGCGTCATCTCCTTGCACATATGTTTCAAGTAATTCTTAAAGTCCTTCCACAACGGAGGCAACTTTTCAATAAATGCCGTAACTTGAAATGCTTCATTTATGACCATACCTTCAATCGTAAATTTATAATTAGTACAATAATCAATATTTTAAATAAAAATATTGACTTATTTTATACCTTCAGCAAGGAGGTCATGCACAATAACTTGCAATTCATGGACTTGCGTTATGGCAGATTTATCGTCAACCATTTTGAAATCCAGAAATTTGGTGGCCACAAACTTCTTTAGTCCAGCATCTTCAGTCTTGTACCTATTTTCAAGAGCATTCCATAATTCTCTTGATATTTTCATGACGCTATAAACATTGTATAAGCCATCTTCCAAGCAACTTAAAATATAGTTTTTGCATAAAAAGTTAGAATGCTTCCATGCCTCGGTGACCACAAATCGTTCATTTTCAGGAGTTTCTTCTCCCAGAACTGGAACGTCTTCGCTGATAAAGCGCTGTAAACAAAGTGTGGTCAGGTAAAAGAACATTTTCTGCTGCCAACGCTTAAAGTTCACATCGGAAAACTTTCTGAGTTTTTCTGTCGGTGCCATCGCCGGTGCAGGAGTTGTGCGACTTGAAGACACATTTGTTGTTGCAGCAGTAGTCCCAACAGAACTATTCTGTTGTTCCGCACTCGTTGTCATCTTTCTGTAAAAGAAATTGACAAACAGAATTAGTATCTCGGTGAAGATTTTATATCTTCAAGCCAAATACAAACAACCGAGTTTTTATATCTTGAATTGAGTAGAAAGTCACAAAAACTTTAATCTCAAAATGGAGTAGAAAATTCGAAGATTTTAATCTCCAAAACGGGAGTAGAATATCAATAAGATCTTAGTCTCCCAAAGCAGAAAGTAAGTTTGAATACACAAATAAAACTTTAAATTCTTTAAGCTTGTTAGAACTCTGTATTCAAAAAAGCAGTAAATGAACAAACGTTAGTTTAAAACAAAAGCAGAAAATCCCGAGCCCACAAGTTTCTTGTGTTTCCTTAAAGAATTTAATCCTCTCACAGTGCCCAAGGTTGCGGATTAATTCTTCCCAGGATAGAACGAAATAACTATTCTGTGATAGTGGCACTTCAAATTACAGAATTTCATCGAACTCAAATGGCTGAGCAAATCACACAAAATGCTTACGTTTTTGGTTTTGGAAAACAATGCAGAATACATAAGTTTGAGGGGAGTGATTTCAGATTTTTCGGTGTTGAAAAATGAGGCTAAGCCCCTCTATTTATAGCCAAGTTTTGTACTGTTTCTGAAAAGGTTTGCAAACAGATGGAAAAAATCACCCGGACCGGGTTGCGGGTTATTTAGGATTGAATTTTCATTAATTAATTTAATTAATTAATTGAAAAAATTTTTATCCAAAAAGATTAATCAATCGATCCTGAAGCCGAAGCCGAAACCGAAGCCGAGCCGAGCGAGCGATGACGGCGCGAGGCACCACTTCTTCTTAACTCTTTAAGAGCTAGAAGATGAGCTTCTATATATATACACAAAGATTTTCTTTTCTTCTTCCATTGAGGGACAAAGTGCATTAGTAAAGTGAACTAATTCAAAATTTCACTTTCCCTCCATTTCTTTTCCCACTATTTTCCATTCACACCTCCTTTTGTTATTAATAACAAAACCCAACAGCAATTGCATGGAAATTTATTGTGCATGGAAAGAAATTGGGGGATGGAATTTGCCACTTTTTACACTTCATTTGCCACTTAATATAACCTTCTAGAATAGATAAGACATTTGTCCAAAAGGCTTTAAAATATTGGCACAGAGCATACTCAGACTTTACTCTTAATCTATGAAGGCAGAGAAGAGTGTTTTCAATATTAATGATTTCGAGAAGAAATAACCCATGTAAGACATTGCAGACTTACTCCTCTATAATGAGTATTTGATAGTCAGGGTATCTTGCTGAAAGAAATTTGGAGAATTTATGTATTGTTGTTTCTGCAGAAGAACAAATATATCTTTGCATTTGGACGCTCGAAAAGAAATATATGTGCATTAACCACATCATTTACATGTACAAATAGGATGAGTTTTTGTTCCTCTCGCACATGTTCTCGATTTTCTGCAAAAATAAGAGCAACTTTAATTGATACATAACAGTAAACAATTGCGCTTTATTTCCAAACAAGGGGATCAATTATATATATAAATCCTCACCATCCATGTTGTTCCACTAAAGCATGTCGCAACCAACTTATAATAATAGAATCCGTTTCACTAACATCTCACGTACTGACGTATTAATCTCTAACAAGACTAAAAGCTCCTAGCAGTATTAGACCAAAAATAAATAGATTATGTTAAATAAATGACTATTTTTTCAACATGTCTAGATAACCATAATTAAAGTTTTTTGAAACAACAACAACAACAACAAACCCAGTGTAGTCCCACAAGTGGGACCTGGAGAGGGTAGAGTGTACGCAGACCTTGCCCCTGCCTTTAAAAGGCAGAAAGGATGCTTACGATAGATCCTCGGCTCAAGAAGCAAAAATAGAAGGATCAACATCAAGAAATTCAATCTGACAACGAAAAGCGAAAATACAAAACTAACACTAAGTAGTGTAAACAGAAATCGAAATAAGGCAGCAATAAGAAATAACAACAATCTAGGGATAAAGACGCTAAGAGATGTATCAAAGCTACTGTGACAAACAAGGATAACACTTTTCTACCTTAACCTCTACCTTTATTCTCAACATCTACACATTCCTATCTATAGTCATGTCCCCAATAAGCTAGAGTAACGCATATCTCGCCTAATCACCTCACCCCAATACTTTTTCGGCTTGCCTCTACCTCTCAGTTGTCCCTCCAATGCCAGCCTCTAACGCCTCCTCACCGGAGCATCTGTGCCTCTCCTCTTAGTAGCCGTGTTCGGAGAGAAACTATTAGGTCGTGTTCCATGCTATACGTCATAGATATAATAAAGGAAAAATTTCATATTAAATTTCAATTTACAATTGAGTAGCCCTAAAAAAAACAAGCCTATATCCGAAAAATGAGCATTATTTCCGTTTTTTGAGATTCAAGAGCGGGATTTTGTATCTTTCAGCGGGATTTTCTCTCATTCTTTTCATTTTTCTTCCATAAATCTACAAAAATGCGATATTACAGTCAATGCAACTCAAAAAACGTAGAAATTCTTCTTCATCTCGAATTATCGCAAATCAAACGCGAAAAGTAAAATATTTTTGCTGCAATCAGCGCAATTTTTATTTTTGCTGCAATTTTGATTTCAACTTTTTGTTCGATAGAGCTTTTTCGAGTTTACGTTCTTCATAGTGGTGAATGGGAAGACAACAAGTTTATCAATTTTGTTAGCAATTGTGTAATAATCGAGTCGATATTCAGCTACAACAATTTAGTTGAAGCAATTTTGAAACGGATTAGAATCGATTCTAAGTTTAACACATTAGAAATTAACTTTCTCCTAAAGAATGATTTGCCACCGATCCTGATTTACAACGATACGTGTGTTCGGGTGTATATCGAATTAAATAAGTATGTGACTATGAAAGAAATTTATGATAATCGTTTGGTTGCTACAAGTTCCAGTTGTTTGGTTGCTACAAGTTCCAGTTGTTTGGTTGCTATAAGTTCCAGCTATATTGATGCATCCACAATTGATAGCACTGAGATTCTGCTTGATATCGAATTTATTGAAAATACGGGTATAATAGATAATATGTTAAACAAATTAGTTGAGGAGGATCAACTTTATAAAGATAAAGAGACAATTTTTAGTGTGATGAAGAACTTGGCTGTACGCAAGAGGTTCTAATTCAAGGTAAGAGATCAAGCGCAACAAGATATGGATTTTTCATGTCTCCCACATTCCTTACTCCTTATTCTAACAATGTTAACTGGAGTAGGAGTATTCTTCATTCGCGAATGAGTCATTCGACTGCTCTCTTATTGCGACTTTTTTGTAGGAGCAGGAGACTCAAAATCATCATCATCGGGGTCCTGGACATGCCCATTCGCTTCAAAATCAGGGGTTTAGGACAAGTCCCTCAATGTTTTCCCAAAATCGAGCTTAACACTTTTTCCAGCAACCTTCATATGACTTTTAGAAGCAGACATTTTTGAACGCATTTTCTACAATAAAACAAATAAAGCTTTAATAAAAGTGAAGACAGGTGAAGAAAAACACAACAATCAAATCAAAAACAAAGGCCATGAATACAAACTAAAGACCAATTTTCTCAAATTGTAATAAAAGTCAAAATAATAAAGAATGCAAATTGAAACACCAAGTTTGGGCCCAGAACGAAGGTAGAAGGAACACAAAATCGAATGTAAAACACAACAACATTGTAAAAAAAATTCAAAATCCGAAAAGCCAAAAAATTAAAAACAAAACAAAATTTAAAACCAAAACAGTGGTAAAAGCATAAAATAAAATGAAAATAACCTAAAAATAAGAGTGAAAGCTCAAAAAATTACTTGAGACGCAACAATGGAGGATGGTTGCCTTCGTACTTCTGTGAAAAAAGCGTGAGAAGAACAGAGTGAGAAAAAAATTCAAAAGAGAAAACTAAAACACCGTAAATAGTGAGCTACCGGGTGAAAACAAACTTTCAAAACATATACAACCTGCGCTACACCGGGTTAGGGTTTCAAATGTGGGCTATTTTTTGATGGGTTGTATGGCCCAAGTGATATATAATGTAATTTCTTCTATAATAATAAAAAAAATGATTTCCCTCTGGTATTCGATATTCATACTGGGGTCCAACTAAATCCTGATTCGCGTCAGTAAGTCTCACTAGGGTCGCTCCCTAGCAAAGAAAACTACATACCCAGGGATTCGAACCTGAGACCTTTGGTTAAGGATGAATGAGTATTTACTACTCCACCACATCCCTTGTTAGCAATGTTTAAAAGACGGGGGCGTGAGGCGTGAGGCGTGAGGCGTGAGGCGAGACGTTTTACCTCTGACGAGGCGAGGAGTAAGCCCTGAGACATGGGGCGTAAGTCTCACGGATCTTTAAATTTTACTAATTTCAAGATAGTATAAAATAAAAAATAGTTATAAAAATTACAAAATTATAACAACTAATCTATTTAAAATACATATAAATTATAATTCGACTATGAATAATAAGAAAAGTATGACATATATCATAATATGCAAATTAGCTGCAACGTTGTTACAACTTAAACATCAAAAGTAATGTATTCGATACAGAATCTTATATATATCTCTTAATGAGTAATGAACCTTGAAAGAATTTCGATATTATAAGTTGATATATTTTTAAAAATAAACCTTTTTATTTAATATGCTTTCAATTTGAAAGAGAATTTACATAAAAACATAGTTCACAATTTAAATATGATTCTCTAGCATCATTTATTTTTAAGTTTCAACAAGTTAATAAAGTGACACATAATTCACCATACTATACCATGATAACTAATTATTTGTAAATAGCCGTGCTAGCTAATACTGAGCTATTAAATTAATAAGTATTGTATCTCGTAAACATGAAAAAAAATAATATTTAGGAAAATAATTATAAAAAAAAATATGGACTATTATACAATAAAGACATAACAAAAGTTAATAAATAAATACTTTTTAAATGAAAGATTTATTTAAAGTTTACTATCATAGCAGTCTTAATGGATAACATGTAATAATTTTTATTTTAATTATGACATAAAATACTCTCAACTTAATGATTTATGATTAAGAAAAAAAAAGTAATTTTGAATAGTCAACGATTTATTAAGAAAATTTGAGGATTTACAAGGTTAGTTACAAACAATTGCATAAAGTTTTATTAGGCGAGCCCAGTACACTGGGCGTTGGGCGTGTCTAGGGCGTAAGTCCCGATGGCCGAGGCGTAATTCTCACGGAACTAAGCCCCACATATAAGCCCAGGAGCTTTTTACGAGTGCTCCCCGAGCGAGTCCCAAATCTGCTTTTTAAAATAGAGGTTAATAGGTATACTGATTATTATTTGACACCCAATTATTTCACTCCTCAAATAATAATAGCCATCCAAACTTAGTTCTTTGTACATTGTCCCCCAAATAATACATCAGTTTGGCAGTAAAGTTCACGAGGGTACATTCAAATATTAAGCAGACATTAGGGTGTGGTTGGTATAACAAAAATATTTTTCAAGAAAATATTTTCTTGAAAAATAAGTAGTAATCTTATTCATTTTCCGCTGTTTGGTATGCAAATTAAGGAAAATGACTTCTCAAGAGTATTCATAAATAATTTAGATATAATAAACATGAAGCCATAAACTTTCAAACCAACAACCTTCCGAATCCACAAATTTCATAAATTTTTGAACCGCTAAACTTTTGAAACCGCAGAATTTCGAACTTGTAAACTTCCAAACACATAAACCTCTGAACTCATAACTTTGGAACTTGTAAAATTTTGAACCTTCAAACCGATAAATAAAAAAAAACTAATACTAAAAAATATATTTAAATTTTTTTTCAGGAGGCGGGGTGGGGGACAGGGGCAGAAAAACGAAAAAAAGCAGAAACTTAAAATTACAAAAATAAGAAATTGTGGGGGGTGGGGGTGGTGCAGAAAAACGAACAAACAGAAATTTGAAACTGCAAAAAAAAAAAATAAGGTAAATTTTTTTTATGGGAGGGGGTGGGGGGGGGGGGGGGCAGAAAAACGAACAAACAGAAATTTGAAACTGCAAAAAAAAAAATAAGGTAAATTTTTTTTATGGGAGGGGGTGTGGGGTGGGCTGGGGTGGAGTGGAGGGTAGTAGGGTGGTGGTAGCAGAAAAACTAAAATTTGAAAAAAGAAAGCCTTTTTTGGAGAGAGGAAGTGGGTTGGATTGGCGAGGGTGGGGAAAATTGAGAAGTAGTTTTGGAAAATCTTTTTCCATCACTTGATAAGGAAAACATTTTCCTCCGATTGGAGGGAAATAAGTTGATAAGGAACTATCCAAACATGAAAAAATTAAAAAAATTCGAAAAATATTTTCCTTCGTACCAAACACACCCTAGGTTACTTAATTTTTGGAGGACTGTCTTTTAAGAAGATATTAAGATTAATCTGAAATTGAGGAGTGACATAGAAAATATTAAAAAGAATGAATTGTTCAAAATTGCAATTATTATTTTTGTTGAAGATAAATAAGTTAAAAAGATGTTAAAAGAAATCAAAATAAAGAAGGCAAATGCAACATCGCACAGCAGGAAATTGAGTAGCCGATCAAACAAGAGATATCTATGAATTTTTTTCGCTTAATAAATATAAATATACACAAATACAATATTCCAGTACAACTTCGCATTCACTAAGATAAGGATATCTTAATGAAACAACGATTTGTTTCATATCAACAAGTTGCAAATTGAGGAAGTAAGGCAACAGTTGTTTATCTATAAGTCGTTATCATATTCCACGCTATTTCCTAAGTACACTTAAGGACAATTAAGATTTTATTATTTTTAGCATATGCAATTATTATGCTATTAAGTAAGTTAAGCAACAAGTCTTTTGGTTTATAGATTATGGATAACACACGATAAATTAAATTTTTTAGTATTTCATTTACCTTTAAAATGTTTCCAAAATCATATGTTCTATATAAAAGCCAAACCATCTTCAATAGAACATCAACTTGGTTATGTTGCCAAAATTCCACATCTCAAATAAAATTCAAATAAACTGTTTTTATTAGAGCAATTTAGTGATCGAATGACGGATGTTTCAAATTGAACGATATCATTATAAGTTCAATATTTTATTTCTGTTCAAGTGAAAAAATTTAATCTAGGTAAAATAGAAAGATAATGAACCAAATCAAATTGTCCACATCTATTTAGAAATAACCTTAAGCACCTTATAAAAGCCAATAGGGGAAGACCTTCTAGATTTTTTTAATCACCCACGACCAAAGAAAAAGGAACCTTCTAATTCATTAGTTTATTTTTCACATTAAATGATAATTAATTAAACTCTAGGCTTCGTACATTTTTCAGCAGGAGTTGAAAATATGCCAAGCTTGACCATCCCAATACAATGGGTGTTGTAGTTCCAATGTTACCCTTTCCGCTTCTGAGTTTCTCTTCTTCCTCAGCATTTCACTCCTCCTTAACCATGGATTCCACTTTCTCTGCTTGGAATCCATAAACCCAAAAAAATAATTTCAAATAAATTAATCAAATAAACACTCTCAAGAACAAAATAAATTTGAACCTCTTTGATTCTTATTTTGCATAATTCCTTTTTTTTTTTAAATTTATTTCTTGAGGGATTTAAATTTATGTATAGATCTGGAACTGTGATGGCTTGGAACGTATTTAGATTCTGTACGGCCCTAAGAGGGCTGGGCTCAATCATGATCTTGTTGGTCCTAGGCGTTGTGGGCGTTACATACTACGCCGTCGTTTTGACCAACTATGGCCCGTCCCTAGTCAGTGGTGGTGGAATTCTTGATGCCTTCATCGCTCTTGCCGTACTTGTCATATTTCATTGTTTGGTAAATTTCTTGACTTTTCTTGTATTGGGATTCCTGATTGATCATTTGTTTTAATGAGTTGCTAGGAATTTAGGCATATGTAGGGTTTGCGAAGTAATTGTGAAAAATATTCTTTTTTGGTGTTATTCTTGGATCTTTGTAAAAGTTAGGTGTTTGAGAATACTAGAAAACATGTTTATGAATCATGCACACTTGAATTTGACATGACTGTTTTTAGCTTGGTTAGGAATTGATGATAGTGTCGGGTTATGTGCAGAGGGATCTAGGATTTTTATAATATGGGTGTACTAATAAAGAAATGAGAAAAAAGAAATTAATAAGTGGGAATTGATCCCTACTCCTCGAGGTAAATAACTCATCCTTCAACGAAGTGCACTATTTAACCTCGTTGGAGCATGGCTGCCAACATATAATATTAGATCAATTCAAGAAAATATGTACATCAAAGTACCTAATTTGCGGAGAGACAATGGGTTAACGTGCCCCATATATTGGGCTATAAATCCGCTCCCTGTTATGTGTGAGATTTACAGATTCCAAATGCAGCAGATGATTTAGTGTGGGGAAACTAGTATTCATTTCCCATAATGAAAAATCTTACTCTCCTCTTAGAGATTCTGTATTCTTCTTGTTTTATGTTTATACGAAAGCTGAAGGAATTTCTGGATGCACAGTAAGCTATTCTTTGTAGTATGTAGCTAAAGGATGTGTTGTTCATTAATCATTGCAGTTGGTGATGCTTTTGTGGAGTTACTTCTCTGTCATTTTCACGGATCCTGGCAGTGTACCTCAAAGTTGGAATCCAGTCCTGGATGAAGAAAGAGGTGACACTGATCCATTAACTGCAACAGAATTTGGGGCTTCACCAGCTGATCCAGCAAACCCAAGAATACGGTTTTGTAAAAAGTGCAACCAGTTGAAACCGCCTCGATGCCATCACTGTTCTGTTTGTGAGTTCTTGTTATGCATGTGATGATTTTGTTTCTATTTTTTTCCATTCGAGATTGAGTTGTGCCTGTTTGTGTGCTTAGGTGGAAGGTGTGTGCTAAAGATGGACCATCATTGTGTGTGGGTTGTCAATTGTGTTGGAGCGCTAAACTACAAGTATTTCCTTCTTTTTCTGGTAAGTTTCATTATTCTTAAATGTTGAAAAATATGCATGTATAGTTGTTAGCAAGATTCTAACTATCACAATCCTAAAATATATTGAATATGTACCAGCGAATATGAAATTTCTCGGCCGCTTTTCTGCACTGATTGCCGTTTGCCTTGTAGCTTCTGTTCTAATAGCTAAGGCCCTTTCTCTATTTAATTTTATGTATTGGGTGTTACACTAGTTGCACCTTCCGGATTTCAATGGGTACATCGTACACCACAAAGCTTCAAACATTTTATTTTATACCAACACCTTATGTTCAACAGACTAGGAAAGAGCTGGAGACCGTATTTTTTTAATCATTCATGATCCGAGTTGAAAATCATATTCGGGTATTGTTCCGTAATGCACAATCATGAGTAGCTGCGAGTTCTTGATCCTAAGCACAATCATCGTAGGATCATAATTTAAGACTTATGTCTCCATACTTTTATGCAGCTAATCGTGCAAGTATGACTAGCTGCAAGACCACATAAATTTGCATTAAGATTTGGCCATTAGCACTATCTTATTTGAACATACTGGGAACACAGTGAGGAACTTATTTTTAAATTTCTGTAGCGTGTAGCATTGTTCTTTGACAAAATTTGTTTCTTCTTTTATGTTAGTGTACAACTATGCCTATCGAACTTACATGGTACCAAGACCGGATGAGGGGTTTGGAGGTTGTTGGGCAGCATAAAAATAGTCATATCATGAGGCAGCCAACCCGTACTAGTTTGTGATTGAGGCTTAATCGATTTATCAATTGATTTGCATGTGATATTGAGTTAATATTTTCAATCATCCTGCCTGTTATGCCTGTCGACTGACATTTGCATTTTCAGTATTCGATGAACATACATTTCCACAATTGATGTTGCATTTCCTGACAATAAATTCTTTATTGAACCTTTTTTCGCGAACTAATTACGTCCTTTCTTGATGCAGTTCTACACGTTCCTTGAAACCACTGTTGTGACGCTAGCATTACTGCCGCAGTTTATTGCATTCTTCAGTGATGGAGAGATACCTGGGACTCCAAGCACTCTCGCTACCACTTTCCTTGCTTTTGGTAAGGTGTAGAAACCCTGCTTCCCAAAATTCCCCTCCTAGATATTTTTCCTAGGCGTATTATTTCCTATTAATTTACTCCATTCTTGTGCATTGCAGTTTTCAACCTTGCTTTTGCTTTGAGTGTATTGGGATTTCTGATCATGCACATATCATTGGTAGCTGGTAATACCACAACCATTGAGGTATTACACCTTCCTTACTTTTGGTTGAATGTTTAACTGGCAAACTGCTCTCTGATCTTAAGGGGTAAACTATTGCTACAATTTATTGTTTCTCTGTGTCTTGGGTTTAAGAAGGTGTTCTTTCTAGATCAATTATCTAAGCGTGTGTATGAACTTTATCATTTTCAAAAAAATTATCTAAGTGTGTGTAGTTTGGTTCGTCTTGATTGGATCACCTTGTAAAAGTTTCTTTCGTGCAAAATCATGAAAGTCACACTTCATATTTCCTTCACCCCACGAAAATAAAGAAACGAAATTGAAGTAGAGAGATTTCTCATTCATTTTGCTTTTCCACATGTGGTTTCTTAAACTCAATTTTTACCGAGAACTTAGATTTTACTGGATCAAATGGTGGATTCCACAGGACCAAATGACCCTGTAACTCTTCCTTAGCCAGACTTGGCAAGAATAGCAGAGAAAATAAACAGTTGGTTATCTTTTAACATTCTCATTATATATTCGTAGTGTTTTCTTATTGATCACTATGGTTCCTTATTACTAGAGGTCGCCTCCGTGCATAGAATCCTTCTCTTTCCGATGGTTTTGACGTTGGCCCTTCAAACACCATACAAAAATTGTGGAAGATATCTTTACAGTAACTGTGGGGCTAAACTACAGGGTTAACCCAAAGACACCACACCACTGCTTATTTACATCTTCTGATGATAAACTTTTTTCAGCTCAAACTCATTTATTTGAATTCTAGGTCTCATGAACCAACTGCTCCTTTGAGGCCCACTGCTTGTGCTTCTCTTGGAATCCAATAAATTACATATGAAAATTCATGCGAGAAATAAGAGTCACTTTGAGACATTTAAATTTGTAGTTTCCACAGTTCGTTTACCCACTTTACCGATGGGATGTCTGTATTCTTTGCCACACTAATACACCTGTCTTGCTTCAGGCATATGAGAAGAAGACCACTCCAAAATGGCGTTATGATCTTGGTCGGAAGAGGAACTTTGAACAGGTTAGTTTACTTTGGAAGAGATTAAGATTGTCATTTCCTTGTTTTCAATGGTGGTTGTTTTAAGTTGCAATAGGAAAATTGATGCATCTCATGTAGCAATATGAACTAAATTATAGTCAAAACTCGTGTAAAAAGGTATGAGATCAAGGGGGTAGTTTCAACCTGTAGAAGGAATCTGGAGCTAATCATTTTTCTCCCGTTTCTTGGAGTCTGTGTTTGAAACTGGGTCAAACACTTTCAATTGCATATTGGTATCTTATGTATACATATAACTGAAAAGAGGGAAAAGAGGAATACTTCTTTATATAGGAATAGGAAGCAGTTAGCGCTAACATACGACGTAGATAGAACCCACATGCATATTACCTGGGTTTTAATCAAATTCTGAAAAATCCTATATAGAATTGATGCATGCATGTGCTTTTAAGATAGGAAAGCGTGGAGTGAATAAGAACCCTGGTTCCTAGTAAATTTCACTCTGTAATTAAGGAAGCCGGAGCAAGAAGTTTTCAGGAATTTGTACTCGGTGATGACCCCTTGTTTTCTTAGTGGGACTTAATGAATACATTATGGTCCTCGGATGATTCAAATGCATGTCAAGGATTTGATATTTTTCTTAAAAAGAAAGGGTTGGACACAGCAAAAACATGTATTGTTAGAAAGGACCAAGTCTCAAGGCTTCTGACTGCTCGAGTCCATGTACGGTAGTTTGATGTCTTCTTTGGCTAGAGTCTCCCCTTATTGAGTTTGTGGGGTTGCCTCATCTGTGTTCTATGCTATATCCTTCTCATTTCACCCTTCTAATCTGTAATTTTATGCATCAGGTTTTTGGCCTAGACAAGCGGTATTGGTTCATCCCAGCATACTCAGAAGAAGATTTAAGAAGGATACCTGCCCTTCATGGTCTTGAATACCCGTCAAAGCCCGAACTTGAATCCCAAGATTTCTAGGAATCGCAGTACATTACCATGTTGAGTTTGTTTTTCCTTTTTGTAACACTTATAGAGTAGTACCTAATTGATGCCCATCGCGCCACTCAACTGATGAAATTTGGTATAACTATTTGACGTGGCCTGTGCATCTCTACTGGCGCTGTGCAGAAACTGCACAGAGATATAGTAGAGGCCTGACCAGCCAAAGGATGTAATGATATGTCTATTTAGTTTGAGTATCCGTTAAGGAAATGTAAGATAGAAGCTTTGCTTATAGACCGGTGTTGTTGTAAGATCAACTGCTTGATTAGAAATGTGCATTGATCTTTGATGACTCTTCCACAGTGAAGTGTTTATGTAATTCGATTGTTCATCTCTTAGGTACCGTTTGAATCGAAAATAATGAGTTTAAGTTGGACATACCGATGATATTCCATTAATAAAATTATTCAATTAGAAGGAAACGGAATATTGTTTTTATTGTGCTTTCTTGACATTAGACTCTTTTCAAAGGGTCTTAAGTTTTTTCAAGTTATATTAAGTTAGTTAGCAAAGAGTCAATTACGTACTGTTAGCCCCTAATATTGAGACATGACGGATGTCGGGCAGAATCTATGTCAAGGGCTTGTACATTGCCCCTTGGCACGAGTTTGTGCGGGTGTTGGCAAGTCATGTACGGAGCTGAAGGTGTGTCTAAGTTAGTGTATGGGCTTAGGCAAGTCAGCTAGGCAAGGTGTCTTGAGTGTTGGCAAGGCAGCTTGATTGTGGGCAACGGCTATGGCAAATGAAGGTTGTCACATCCCAAACTACCCCTAGACGTGACTGGCACCCAGCAAACACCACCTGCTAGGTGAACCATACTTTCATACCTTAACCATTAATTTGCAATATTTGGTTAATTATGAGTATCCAAATAATTTTATAATTAATTGTGAACAAATGGTATCTCAAATTATTAAACTAAAACTCTAGCCAAAATTCTACACTAGACCACGGAGCATTTAAGAGAATTACAAAAGACATCACATGGATAAATGATAAAGACTCTTTTGGCAGCCTCCACGCACAATGCGGCGGCTCACCTCAATAACTGAATCAACTCCAGCGAACTCGTCAGCTATTAGCTCCGTCTTCACCAATGGTATCTGTATAAACATGCAGCTAAGGAGTGAGTTATATGTAAATATAACCCAATAAGATCCTCGACCCGCTACTTGAAATACCTCTGGAATAAGTTTTGGAAAATACAAACACACCACAACACGAATGATATAGTAAATATGATAATTATACAATAACTCAACATATGTGTATTCAACAAAGTTAATAAGAATTAATCAACAAGGATACCCACTAAGGACTTATCATAATAGCAGTGAAAGAAATTTACCAACACACCATGAGTCCACAATGGCACCACAATGCCTCAAATATGTAATAGAGCATACACAATGCTCGGAAAATGCACAATGCCCCAACATCATGGCGCACAGCCATATCAAACTCAATATGATGGCGCACCAGCCGTATTAAACTCAACATCATGGCGCATAGCCGTATCAAACTCAATATGATGGCGCACAGCCGTATTAAACTCAATATCATGACGCACATCCGTATCAAACTATAAAACTCAACCTTATGGCGCACAACCGTATCACACTATCAAACAACATATAAAATAATATTATTTTTCATAAAACAATAAATTTGCGGCTAGTCTAAGACCACCGATTCTGCCAGGCGTACGCCTGTCCCAACACATGAATCGGGCTGAGAAAACATATTCTTAAAACGGGTTTTAGAAAAGCAAGCATCAAAGCTTAAAGTCTCACTTACCTCGCTAACGGCAAGTTCTCTATTCTTGCAACATCCAAAATACCAACCAAACAGCCTCCAAGCCTTAATCTGAACCTTATAAATTGTAAAAGATTTTCATGGTAGCAACTCTCTCTGGCCCCGTCAATACTCCCGATGCTCTTCATCTATTTTTTTTCACGTTTATAAACCAAGAAAATAATCTTCCTTATTTCAATACCCTAATGTTCTCATATAAGCCGTTGAGATGGCTTGGCCCATTTCCTTAATTTTTATTAATTTAGGCCCATGATTATCCAACTATTATAAGTAATATGAATTATCTCACCAGCAAATTAACTAGTATACTATCTCATATATATTATAATAAATTTTTCTTCCACTAGCTTAGTATTTTCACTATAGCTATACAATAATTTTTTTTTTCAATCCCATAATTAATAAATATATAAAATATTTTAGGTTATTACATTCTTCCCCACTTAAACTTTCGTTCGTCCTTGAACGAGTTAGAAATTGTATTTGACAGCTCAAATAGTTGTTGGTACTTACTCCACGTGTCTTTTCCAAACTCCCATGTGGCTTCTTAGTAGGATGGTTGCACTATAACACTTTTGCGAAGCAATTTTCTTCGAGCTCAATTGTCACACCACCCTATCTGGAATAACTATAGGACCTCATTCGTAATTCAAAATTTCATCTAGGTCCATTTCTTAGAGCTGCATCATATGACTCATGAATGCATGAGATACAAGATGTACAACTGAAAGTCCCGAAAATAAACGAGTTTATATGTCACTAATTCAATCTTATTCAAAATCTCATAACTCTTTTCTTGAGAAAACCTTCTAAAAGACTTTTCACCTTTCATGAGCTTCAAATTACGATCTTATTTATCAATATAGGAGTTATGTCTACTCTATAATGTTTATGCCACTTTGGTACTCAATGCAACATCATCCGTGGCTTTCCAAATTAAATTTGGACCCAACAATTGTGACTTACCATATTAATCTAACTAGATAGAACAAGACACTAGCACCTACATCAAGCCTAAAATGACAAGATTTGTATATCGAGTTAGTAAAGTTCTATCATGCAGGTACTCAGTCAAAAGCAACTGATCATGATCAAATTATTGACTAGTGTTGGGACTGAGACCCATAATCTCTTACGCCTCAATTGTTCTGGAACACATCCAAGCGACATAAAAAGTCCTACAATGGAACTCATCAACAAATTTTACATACATAAGTTTCGGAACACATCCAAATACTCTTATATAATACTCTCATGTACTACAGTACTAGAACTAATCCATATGCCCCTACATAATAATCCCACATACGCCAGTCCTGAAACATATTTTTATACCCCTATGGTAATATTTGTTGGGAAGCGAGTCAAGCTAATAGAAGGGAAAGAATATTTAGGAGAGAAGCAATAAATTGCATAAGACAAGACAAGACAAGATTTACGTGGTTCGGCAATTTTTACCTACTCCACGGTCACACAAAGAATAGCTCTTTATTAACTGAATAGAGAAAGAAGAAGTTTTGGGAAGTTCTACAAATGAAGATGGAGACCCCTATTTATAGGCGTTTGAATGCCCTGCCGAGGTAAGTGCTTACATCATAAGAATGCTGATGTAAGCGCTTACATCACAGGAATGCTGAGGTAAGCGCTTACATCACAAGAATGTCGATGTAAGCGCTTACAACATATTTCATATCTTTTTGATTTTTCTTTCTTTTGTCTACTTTCAGATACAACAATAGATTTGTTCCTATCAATCTCCCCCTCAAACCTATGTTACATCAAGAAAAAAAATGATTTGCTATTCTCTGGTGGCGCCTTCACGCTATCAGTCTTGAAGGCTAACTGAGGCAGTGCACAGCCTCAGTTTGTCAACACCGACAACTTTGGTCAACATGTCTGACGGGTTCTTTGATCTTGGTATCTTCTGCAAGGAAAGAGTTCCTTCATTTATCAACTCTCGGATATGATGATACCTCAATTGTATATGCTTCGATCTTGCATGAAACACTGGATTCTTGGCAAGATGAATTGCACTCTGGCTATCGCTGAAAAGCTCACAATTGTCCTGCTCTTTACCTAGCTCTTTAAGAAAATTCTTGAGCCAAATCATCTCTTTTCCAGCTTCTGAGATTGCCATGTACTCTGCTTCAGTGGTAGATAGAGCAACACTTTTCTGAAGTCTGGACATCCAACTAACAGCAGTACCACCTAAAGTGAACACGTAGCCAGTGGTACTTTTTCGACTATCCAGATCGCCGCCTAATTTTGCATCAGCAAAACCTTGTAAGATAATATTGCTCCTTTTAAAACAAAGTGCCATACCTGAGGTGCCTTTGAGATATCGCAATATCCATTTTACACCTTCCCAATGCTCCTTTCCTGGATCTGACATGTATCTACTGACAACTCCAACTGCATGGGCTATGTCAGGTCTAGTGCAAACCATAGCATACATCAAACTTCCTACTGCTGAAGCATACGGAACTTTGGACATGTACTTCCTTTCTTCATCTGTCTTTGGTGATTGGTCCTTTGACAGATTAAGATGGTTTCCAAGTGGAGTACTTCTGGTCTTTGCATCATGAAGACTGAACCTGCTTAGTACCTTCTGTATGTACTTTTCTTGAGACAACTTTAAGGTTCCTTCCGACCTGTTTCTGCTAATCCTCATCCCAAGCATTTGCTTAGCTGGTCCTAAGTCTTTCATTTCAAACTCCTCCGCCAGTTGTTGCTTAACCAAGTTGATCTCATTTATGCTAGATCCTGCAATTAGCATATCATCAACGTACAACAGTAAAATGATATAGGATTCATCAAGATTTTTGATATAACAGCAATGGTCCATCTCACATCGTGTGAAACCATTTTTATGCATGAATCCATCAAATTTCTTGTACCATTGTCGGGGAGCTTGTTTCAAACCATACAAACTCTTCTTCAACTTACACACAAGGTTTTCTTTACCAGAAACTTGAAAACCTTCAGGTTGCTTCATGTAGATGTTTTCTTCAAGGTCACCATGCAAGAAAGCAGTTTTAACATCTAGCTGCTCCAAATGCAAATTTTCTGCAGCTACGATACTTAGCACCAACCTGATAGTAGTTAATTTGACTACAGGAGAGAAGATCTCGGTGTAGTCAATTCCTTCCTTCTGCTGAAAGCCTTTTACTACTAATCGTGCTTTGTATCTCTTCTTACCATCATGCTCTTCCTTGACTCTGTACACCCACTTGTTCTGCAATGCCTTCTTTCCTTTTGGTAACTCCGTAAGTATCCATGTTTTATTCTTTTGAAGAGAATTCATCTCTTCTTTCATGGCTAGCTTCCACTTATCAGAGTCTATCACCTGCATTGCTTCAACAAAATGCTCTGGTTCTCCAGCATCAGTTAGAAGTAAATAGTGAAGAGAGAGAGTTAACCTATCTGGAGGATTCGTGACTCTTTTAGATCTCCTCAATATAGGTTCATGAGTAACAGAATCCGAATTTGATTCAGGTCCTGATTCCATATTTGGTTCTGCATTTGATTCTATCTCTGGTTCCGGTTCTGGTTCTGATCCAGGTTCGGCTTCTAGCCCTTCTTCAAATTCGGCTTCTGGTTCTTCATCTTCAATTTCAGAATCAGTTGTAATCCCTCTAGCCACTTCATTTTCTGAGATTTCTTCTAACTCAACTGTTTCAGACATTGTCTGTTTGCTGGTGTTGGTTGGTTCTACTTCAAGCTTGTCCTTGTACATCACATTTTCATTAAATGTGACATTCCTGTGTCTTAGTATCTTTCTATTTTGATCATCCCAAAACCGATAACCAAAATTATCATCACCATAGCCAATAAAGAAACATTTCTTGGCTTTAGGATCAAGCTTATCTCTATCATTAGAGTTTACATGCACATAAGCAACACAACCAAAAATTTTCAGATGTGAGAGAGTTACCTCCTTTCCTGTCCATACCTCCTCAGGAATTTTAAAATTTAGCGGTACAGAGGGTCCCCTGTTTATGAGGTAAGTTGCCGTGTTAACACCCTCGGCCCAAAAATACTTCGGCAATCCGGAATGTATTCTCATACTTCTCGTTCATTCAGGGTTCGGTTCATCCTCTCAGCGACACCATTTTGTTCCGGTGTTCCAGGAACTGTCTTGATTATTCTGATCCCATTCTCCGAGCAAAATGCTTTGAACTCTTGGCTATCATACTCTCCTCCATTGTCAAACTTCAGACATTTTAACTTTAGACTTGTCTGATTTTCAACTTCAGCTTTCCATCTTTTAAAGGTAACAAACACATCAGATTTATTTTTCAGAAAATAAACCCATACCTTTCTTGTGGAATCTTCAATGCAGGTGATATAATAGCGTGAGCCTTATAGAGAAGTTGCAGGAGCTGGCCCCCACACATCTGTATGCATTAGTTCCAGCTTCTCTTTCTTTGGCGTCCTTCCCACCTTTGAGAAACTAACTCTCTTTTGTTTCCCGTAAATGCAATCTTCGCACAAACCTAATTCAACATGTTTTAGGTTTGGCAACTTTTCTTTGGATGCCAAAAGCTTCATTCCCTTCTCACTCATATGCCCGAGCCTCCGGGTCCACAATGATATATCACGACCATGATCAACTGTTGCTATAGTATCTCTTTCTATTGCAGTTGCATACAGTGTTCCCCTTTTGAATCCTCGTGCCACAACCAAATTCCCTTTGGTTATCTTCCACGATCCGTTGCCGAATGTTGTTGTATATCCTTCACTGTCAATCTGACCCATAGATATCAGATTTTTCTTAAGGCCAGGAACATGTCGTACATTTTGCAATTTCCATAGCGTGCCTTGTGAAGTCTTTATATGAACTTCACCTTTTCCGGCAATGTCGAGAGGTTCGCCGTCTGCTAGATAAACTTTCCCAAATTTTCCAGCAATATAATTATGCAATAATTCTTTGCATGATGTAGAGTGAAAGGATGCACCTGAGTCCAGAATCCAAGATTCGGCTGGACTGTCTGCACAACAAATTAGTGCATCACCGACTTGTTCAGCAATTACATTTGCTGAATTTTCTTCCTTCTTCTTCTTTGGTTCTCTACACTGGCTACTGTAGTGACCCTTTTTATCGCAATTCCAACAAGTAATGTCCTTGCGATTTTTGGATTGTCCTCTTCTCCTTGACTTTGATCTGCCACGACCATGACTCTGTCCTCTTTGGTTGATTCTCCCCCTGCTTTCGGTACTAAAAGCAGATCCTGGGGAATCACTTGATTCTCTTCGGCGAATATCTTCGCTTAGAACCAAGTCTCTAATATCACTCAATTTGAGTTTGGTACTTCCTGATGAACTGCTAACTGCAGTTACTGTTGCAGACCAACTCTCCGGTAGAGATGATAGTAGAATCAACGCCCTGATTTCGTCATCAATTGTTATATTAACAGAACTCAACTGAGTTAATATTGTATTAAACTCATTGATATGTTCCGTGACTGATCCACCTTCTGTCATCTTTAAGTTGAACAATCGACGCATCAAATAGACTTTATTTGAAGCAGATGGCTTCTCGTACATATTTGATAACGCCTTCATCAGGCCTGCAGTGGTCTTCTCGTTAATGATGTTAAACGCCACATTTCGTGTTAGCGTCAAACGAATCACACCAAGAGCTTGGCGATCTAATAGATCCCAATCCGCTTTGGTCATAGTCTCTAGTTTTACCTCGGTCAGAGGTAAGTGTAATTTTTTCTGGTACAAATAATCCTCTATTTGCATTTTCCAGAATCCAAAATCTTTGCCATTGAACTTGTCAATCTTAACCTTCCCTTCTTCCGATGCCATTTTTCACAAAAAGTAATTTATGTGAATAATAACGATGATCAATAGTATCGCACTATTCTTGTGAATACTACCTGCACCAATACTGTACTTTTCTACCAAAAAATACACTGTCTGTGCTCTGATACCAGTTGTTGGGAAGCGAGTCAAGCTAATAGAAGGGAAAGAATATTTAAGAGAGAAGCAATAAATTGCATAAGACAAGACAAGACAAGATTTACGTGGTTTGGCAATTTTTACCTACTCCATGGCCACACAAAGAATAACTCTTTATTAACTAAAGAGAGAAAGAAGAAGTTTTGGGATGTTCTACAAATGAAGATGGAGACCCCTATTTATAGGCGTTTGAATGTCCTGCCGAGGTAAGCGCTTACATCGCAAGAATGTCGATGTAAGCGCTTACATCATATTTCATCTCTTTTTGATGTTTCTTTTTTTTTTGTCTACTTTCATATACAACAATAGGTTTGTTCCTATCAATATTAGCCTTGTCACACATGACGATATGAGCATCTCGTGCAATTGCACTTTATACCACTTCATATATCTATACAAATTCACCTATTTGCTTTCATTGAAATATATAGATGTCCCCAAAAAAAATCCTCCCTCCATCATTAAGATAGATATATCACTATAATGGATTTTCTCTTAAATCCCATGAATATGGACCGATCAATTCCTACTTGAACTAACTTCTATTTATACAGTATCATTATACCAAGCCAGCAATTTCTATTTTTGCAGTATCGTTAGAACAACATATAATTGCTGAAATATTAGATCATACTTTGATTAAGGACGAACTTGATTTAAAATTATCTAACATTATTTAAAACCATCTAATATAGCCATAGTCCATTCAATAAGTGCTGGCTTCTTAAATCACTTTATATATACAAAATAACTCTCACAATTCTCCTGGCAAGAATAAGTTAACTTTTTTTTCCCCATAGATATTCAACACAAAGATAACGTCTTTTCAAAGTCATACGGTAAAGTACATTTTCTTTTCTTTTTCAAACCCCAACTTAGCTCCAAAGCCTATCTGATTACCCATTGTGATAAACTTCTTAATTGATAACATAGAAATAAATTGGATTACCATTACAATATCACAAATGGTAGCAAATAACTTATGGCATTAAGCTTAGAACTATATAAACACTTTTCTCAAAATATATTTTACTATCAAGTAGAACTCATCTCTAAGAGCTGATCACTACCTCCAATAAGGTTAAGACTCTCATACCGGTGAATTTTGCTTGTTTGAGACAAAGAAAATTGCAATACGGCACAAGCTATTGCCTTAGTAGGCGCCTTACCATCAACCTGCCATCCTTTTTACTAGACATCACAAGGCTCAACACACAATAATACAAAAATTATAATCCACACTTTTAACCTTGCTATTTAATCGGATTTGTCTCGATGTCCATAGAAACCTCCTCCACAAATGTGCATGCTTCTATCAGCCAAAAAAATATTCTCATAGGTCAATAGTGAACATGATTAACAAGAATGTTAAGAAACAGTTTCAATATTTAGTTCATCTAGTCCATGATAATTACTAACCAAAACAGGTTTATGTATATATGTTTCTAAAATATAGACACTTTTATCTTCTGGTCATGATGTACCAACCACAAGTCTAGCTTAGGATAGAAGGTAATACCTTATAACTGAGGGCACAAATCATCTAACTTATCAAATATGCTTGCCTGTCAAGGCTTTGAAGCCAAAGGCAAGTTTGCCCCAAGTCTACAAGAACCTTTCGTGGTACCGAGATTGTTTTCCAGTGGTGCTAGGTAATTGACAAATACAGAAGGCAAATATGTGAGTCAATCAAAAGGTGTTATGTGTGTTTGCCTCAGCTTGTTTAACTACGTAGTTTGTACTTGGCATGTTTTGGAGATTGGAATGACGAAGGAATTTTATTCTGCTATCCAAACACTTTATCATTTATTACCCTTTTGAGCCTCGGTTATTTTCTTACATACCCTTCTTTTGGAATCAATGACAGAATTCGTAAACACAAGCATGGAAAGTAAGTAAAGGAAAGAGAGAACAGAAAAACACTGGAAAGAGAGAGAAGAAAAATAAAAAAAATGATGAAAAGGAAAAGAAAAGAAAAGAAAAAGAGAAGATAAAGAAAAAAAAAGAAAAATCATATAAGGAAAAAAAACGACAAAACAACAAAACAACAAAAAGTGAAAAGAAGAAAGAGAGAAAAAGCATAGCAATTCTTATGGCCTGAACTACATTGGACTTGATCCCGAAAAGGTACGTAGACAGCCTCTCTCTGAGGTTCAGTCACAAAAAAAAAAATCCAAAAGTCCCCAAGAAGGAAACTGGGGCAGAAGTTGTAGTTGTTGTGAGAAATCTGATTCCGAAAATTGTAATTTTTGAACCCATGTCAAATTGTTTTGAGTCTCTGATACCCTTTCTTTCTAACCCTATGCAAAAGCCTGCATTACGGTCCAAAGAAAGACCTTCTGATCAATCTTCAAGAAGTGCCGAGTCAAGCGAGTAGAGGTGAATCATGTCAGAGGCCACACTCCGGTACAAGAAGCAAACACTCCAGTACAAGAAGAAAAATGATGAAAACGAGAGAGTCTTGTTGATGAAATCCTTCACGGGCACCATAAGGCGACGGTGAGTTGATAGAAAAACCAAAATGAGAGAGGCTTGATGGTGAAAACCCTTCGGGCACCACAAGTTGACTAAGGATGGTGAATCAGATCGAGCAAGCGGAGCATTGAAGCCCAGTTTCACGGCAAAAGGTACAACAAGAGTTGAACATCAGATTTGCTAAACAGAGTAGGCTGCAGGTGCATGTCGAGGTCGCTAGAGTCGGTATCTACATCTGATGGTTTGCTACTCTATAGGTTTCTTGTTAGGAATCGTCTCTTTCTAATATCCTTTACTCCTCCCACCTTGTTTTACTCCCTCTTCCTGGGTCAGTTGTTCAAAACAAGTGAGAAATGACTTCAAAATCTGCCACCAGCTTTCCAATCGAACAAAACGGGATCTGATGAACACATCAAGGTGTCAAGTCAGGAGAAAACAGCAAGCACAATGAGTTGGCCACAATCAACATGCTTTGGGATTCGCGTGAAATATAAGGGTTTGATACGTCTCAATTTAGGAACCACCCAACATATGGAGGATGTTTTGGTGAACGGATCAGAGGTACTCTACGTGTCAAGGGTAGTAAAGAAAGTGGTTAGTCAATAAACAGGCAAGGTCTTCGAATGAAAATCGGTTATCATGACAAATAAAGGAGCAACAGACCTCAAGGTTGAGGCCAGTGGTTAAGTCAAGAAAGAACATCATACACACGGAGTGGGGGCAATAGAAATGCCGTGGGATTTGTATGAGACATAAGGGTTGGGGAGACGCCAGTTCATGCAATGCAACAAATGGAGGATATTGTGCCACCCTCAAAGGTCAAGGCCACAAACCAACCACCACATTTTAAACTCACAAGTTTTTGTTGTTTGAAACAGGAACAAAGCAGTGCAAGAAAGTTGGTTCAACAATAAGGGAACAAGAAAGGAAAGAAAAAGAAAAGAAAGAAGAGGAGAGCCGACAAAAGGGAAGTTTCTCAAATCATTGACCTTTGCCACTACTTTTCACAATATTTCCTC
>MU704377.1:25035-46334 GCA_026770625.1 Nicotiana glauca
ACTCCGAAGGGTACGCCCAGTGAAGCATACGCCTGTTAAAGTAAGGGTACATCTTAGACGTGAGGACGAGGGGACGCCGGTTAAGACCTGGCGCCCTCGTCAGGAGGACGTCAACTACATTTTATACTTTTGTAATTATTTTAAAGAAGGTCTCTTATTATATAAAGGGGACCTTCCCATTGTAAAGGACATCAGTGTTATTCTCGAATAATACAACTTTCTCATTTGAACCTATTCTCTCTCTACCTATATCCCTAACATTCATCTTCTCTTGAGTTCATGTTATTATCTCACAACAGTATATTCAATAACTTCACTTTTTCATCTCTAGAGTTATTATATTTGATTACGATTTACCATTTTCACATTTTTTGATTGTTTCCTAGCTTACAAAGTAAATTATTAACTTTTTAGCAAAACACAGTCAACAATGGTTGAGGTCGAGCACCAAGGACAGAGCATTAACGGCTAGTTTTTGTAATAGGATACTTAGCACTTGTACCATTAGGGTTGATTAAGGGTATGACTCATATAAATAGAAAAAGAGATAAGGGGTGAAGGTAGGTAATAATTTTTTTTTTATAAAAATACTTTTTGAGAAGAAGACTCTCTCTCTAGCAAAGATACAAACTGTACCTTTTTACTAAGATTTCATCATCTATTATTTCATACTTTTCCATTCAGATCCGAGATTAATTTTAATATTCTAGAATTTTGTCTGTTATTCATCACTGTCAAAAAGAAGAATCATCCACCTAATTCAATATTGGGTGAATCATTTTTCTTATTTACATAAATGCCATTTATTACTATTTATTGTTTGATGTTCCTTTATTATTGCTCAAATCCTTTGGAATATTAAATGCATACTACTTTTAGTTCCCCACTAGCTTTATCTCACGTTATTTATACTAACTAGTTCTAAATCTAGATATATTCTGATTAACTACGTTTAACACTTTATTGCATAAGATTTTATTTTAACCGAAAGTTTATACTTTTTGGTCAAACAATTTGGCGCCGTCTGTAGTGATTTCCTAGTTAAATCTTTAGTTTCTTCTAGATCTACAACTAGCACAGATTGCTAACAAAAAAAAAGAGCAAAACTCTTTTTTCCTTGCACACATAGATCTTACATGACAGGTAACAGAGAAGAAAGAATGAGGGTAGTGACCGACCTCACCACCAATCTCTTGAATACCATCAATGAGGTTTTAGAGATAGAAGGCAAGGACATAACGCCTAATGCCTCTCCCAGGCGAGGCGGGTTGCCTCTCCCTCACGACAGTATCGCAACATCCCGTAATAAAGGAGCCTCCACGTCCATGATGGAAGAGACACCGACAGTGGTGAAAAAACTTCTTGAGGCTTGGCTAACTGACACGCTAACCAGTATCCTCCACAAGCCGGCTCGGGATACAGTCATAGAAAATGCAAGGACTTACATTATACCGACGACGATCGAGTAGCATGGCCCTTGTCCTCCTCCAATAACAGGTACTACTAACACTATTAATAATGCAGGCGACGACACCCTCACAACCATTTTGAAAAATATGGAGGAAATGGAGAGCGAGAAAAATTGCTTCGGGACCAAATAATAGAGCACCAAGAAAGGTCGACAAAATACCGGGTGCCCCGAAACTCTTGCCAAAGAGAGATGTCGGTCGGTTTGTCGAGAAACCATACAATGATGAATCTGCCCCGCATACCATACCAAATACCTTCAAAATGCCGCCTTACCTAAAAATATATGATGGTACGACTTATCCTGAATATCATGTAACTCACTATGTCACCGCTGTAAAAGGCAACGACCTCGCCAAGGGACAAGTATCCTCCATCTTATTGAAGAAATTCGGCGAGTCCCTTACCGGAAGAGCATTGACTTGGTATTCACAGCAGCCCACGTGTTCCATTGAAACATTCGAAGAGATGACTAACAAGTTCATAATGGCCCATGTTGGGGCCAAAAAGGCGGAGGCAAGAGTGAACGATATATTCGCTATTAAACACTCTCCTAGAGAAGGATTGATGGACTTCCGAACTCGATTCAAACGAGTAAGAATGACCTTATCAAATGTATCAGATGGAATGGTCATCGCAGCTTTCCAAAATGGACCGATCAGGAATGGTTAAAGGGCGACCAGAAAGTTATTAAGTCGGCTTATGAAATATACCCCTACTACTTTGGATGAATACATAACGCCTGCTGTGCCGAAGTTCGAGCAGACGAGGATGACCTGAATGGGACAGCTCATCGATTGACCTCGGTACAAGCCGAATACTTGAAGGATCAAAGAAATGATATTAGGAGGGACCTTGTAGCTCCATTACCTAACCGAGAATGGCATCAGCCATATGTTAGAAGTGCCATCGAGTCCCTTTCCCACCACGAAGAAGGCCCACCCAGACCAATGACTAGGACTCACTGGAACGAGAGAGGTATGCCCCCTTTATTATACGTTCACAATTTTTGTGTGTCACCTTCTACGCATTGGAGAAGCTCGGAACGAAGGTAAAGTGGCCACAAAAGATGAGGTCAGATCCAAACACCAGAAAGTCTGACGCACTCTACGAATGTTGATACCCAATTTTTCCCTCATATATTTTTAAACATGCATACATACTTTCAAAATATTGTACATGCGTTCACAAACGTGCACAAGTGTTTTTACAATTTTTTCTATAATTTTAAAGACCTTAAATCAATTTATTTCTGCATTTTTAATTATATAAATATTCAATAATTATCTCTCATATTACTTTATGATAACTTAATCATCTAAATTCATCATTTTATACTCATATAAGTGTTCAAATATTTTTAATTTCATTTTCTACAATTAAAAGTTGCATTTTAAGACTATAATTGCATATTTTGCAATAATAGCCCATCCATATGCATAATTACATTACCTATACAAGAAATAACTTTTTATATTTTTATAATACTAATATTTTAAATCACCTTCATGCATAATAATTATTTTATTATCTATTTTTATAAATTATTTTATTAATTAATTGGATATTTAACAAATAGCCCCTTTAATTATATCTAAATTCATACCCCCCAGAACACTTAAACCTAACCCAAACAATAACCCAATCTCTATCTAACCCAACCCAAACCCTCTATAATCATAGTTGTTGATCTCTGAGATCAACAGTCCACATTTCCCCTTTCCTTTTTTAACCTAAACGACCCCCCAAACCCTACCTATTCTTCAAAGACCGCCGCCCTTGAATCCCTTTTCTTCTCCGTTCTCTCTGAAACAATCCCTAACCCTAGCGCTGTCACCCCTAAATCTCCCAAACCCCTTCGATCCCCGACCAGATATAGGGTTATTTGGTGTCTTGCTACCCTATCCAACATATTACCTCTACTGGTTGTTCGATTCTTGCTATTTTCTGAGGGAACCTCGAAGAGATTCGACTCAGAGTCGACTTAGGATCTTCGTTTTCTTATGAACTCGCATGTTGTTCATCAATGTTTTGTGAGTATTATTGTCTTTGTGGCTATCATTGGATTTTTCCCTCATCTCGTCCCCTTTTCTCAAAACCCTCATCTCTTTCATGTTGAATCTGTTCAGGTCCTTGTAGATATGAAGCGATTTTGAGTTTATACGGTAGTTTGAGTTTATATGGTAGTTTTCTTTAAAAACCTCATGTTCCCCTATCATTGACTGATTTTAATGTTCCTCCAAACTAAGGTTTCACTTCATCTGTTTTTGCAAAACTTTTCTAAAATTCCTATGTGTTTGATTATCTTTTTTCACTATTCTTTCATGACTGAGTTCCAGTTTTTTAGTTTGTTTGATTATTTGATTGCCTGCTTCAATTTTAGCCCGTTATTCTTGAGTAATTGATTGGTTATCTAAACTGTCTAGGGTTTGAAATTTGCTTTGTTTACTTAGGTGATTACTTCCTGTAATTTTGTCTACTTTTCTTATTTTGGGACTCCTAATTGGTACTACTTGCTTTAATTGTTCCTATTAAGTTTAATTTATGGGCTGACTGCCTTACCAACCCCAAATTGGTCTTTATTTACTTGTGTTACCTTATTTGTGTGAGTAATTGCCCTGTTACTTTTTGGATTTTTTGTGTCCTGACTCTAATTGGCTATCAGACTTACCACTTACCTTATTTAGACCTTAAATGCGAGTTATTTTTTGATACACCCCCATGATTTTTGCCTATTGATTGGCCCTGTCATGCCTAATTGATTGACTGATTATTTTCTTTGCCTTATTTGCTAGCCTCTAAACTGCTTTACCTTATTTACTTTACTCTAACCAATGTTATATAAGCCTCACTCTTTTTCTTTAACACACATGCACACAGACACAGAGAAACACACAAAGTTCTTGCTCTTATCCTCCATCACAATCTTCCTACTCTTTGTTTGTTGCACTGTCTAGCCGGCTGAAAGTCAAGGCTAGACCCTTGGATCCTGTTTGATTTACTTTCCTCTTGCTATTTCTTAACTGGTATGTCTCCACTTTTGCTATTTTTCTACCTCTATGTGATTAAATTTGTGTGTTTCCTCTTATCAGCATGTTTACTTTTATCTAATTAGATCCATGTGCTTTATGTTTATTGTTCCTAATCAGCATATTTACTGCTATTCAATTAGACCCTGTGTGTTTTCCACTTTCAGCATGTCTACTTCTGTCTTAATTAAACCTATGTGTTTCCTGCTTTCAACATGTTTACTTTCTGTTTTAACTAGATCTATGTGTTTCCTGCTTCCAGCATGTCTACGTGTTTGCTTATATGTAAATTAGACCTATGTCCACTTGTTTCTCAATTGGCATGTTTTTTCTGCCATGTATCAAGTGTTTACCCCCTAACAGATGTCTGAATAATAATTTTCATGCTCTTAATCCCTGCTACCCCCTTGTATATGACTGTCTAAATGGTAATCTGATCCCAGCATGTCATTTCCTTGTATAATACTTGTTCATATACTCCCCTAGTAACAACTAATGAACTAAGCTAAATTTGGGCAATATGAATCTTTGCTTTGTGACTGTGTTTCTGTTTTTCTGTTGAAACCTTTGTTTTCAGAATGCTTCTGAACTGTTTTTACTTCTAAATTGTTTTCTTAAAACTATTTCTACTCTTTCAAGCACTATCTTCCACTCCTACTCTTAGAGTATCTAGGATCCTGCCCCTATAGTGTGAGCACTGCCTAGGAGTCCATGAGACTCCTCTGAACTTTGACACACTGGGGCTGGCTCTCCAAAACTTACTCACGAAAATGTCTTCTTTAAAACTTTTTTGGTGTGAGCATTGCCCAGGGTCCCTGAGGCTCTTGGGAGCTTTGACACACCAGGATACCATTGGGTGAACTATGAGAATATTGACATGTTCATACTTGGTTGAAGGCCTAGTTTTTCAGGTTTACTTTTGGGCCTATCCAGGCTCTCTATAGTTTAGCAGTCTCATTTCTATAATTCATTGCAGTCTCATTTCTATAATTCATTCATTTTTGGTCAGTAATAACAATTCTTGTAAAATAGATATTGGGGATATTAGTAAAATGGGAGGGACTTTTATATATATATCTTGTGGGAAGATCGGGTGGAAATCATACTCTTAGGACTGTTATGATTATCTACCTGTATTAGAAACCAAGCCTATAAGTTGTTGTGTGCATTAGAAAACATGCTTATAGGTTCATCATGTCATTTTCTCTAAATTTCTATTTATATATGTTCACATCCACACTTGAAATCCTGTCTCTAGGCTGTTGTTAATTCAGCCTTAACAATCATGTTCATAAATTCTCCTATGTGCATTAGAAACCATGTTCTAGGACTTTTATTGCATTCACCTAGATATCATACCTGCAGCTAATCTTCAGTAGCAATCATGCCTATAGGAAATAAGTATAAAAGCAGTCCCAACACCTAGATATCACGCTTATATATAAAAACTAGTTCTGTAACATTTGTGGTTATTTTCAGCACCTAGACAGCATGTCTATAGGACCTAATGAACCAAATTGCCTGCTTAAAATCGTTCACTGGTTTATTGCAGTTTTGATTAACGATTAGATATCATGTTTATAGGGCATCTCTGATCCACACCTATGCAGGCCTGTAGGACAACTAAAATCTTGAAATTATAAAATTTTGCTTTGTTTGGCTGTTTGTAAACTACCCAGATTCAGCAAGTTCTAAAATCAGTAGGCAAACTGATTAGGTATCTTCTGCCTCGCTTTAAATAAACAAAAACACTGCATATGTTCTACTTTGTGCTCACCTAGATATCCTGCTATAGGACTTTTAAAGTTTCTGAAATACTGTTATTTGAGACGTGTAATTGCCTACTTATTTGTGGAGGTAAATGTGAGCCGTTAATTGCTCCTTTATCTGACAGTCCTATTTTTTTGCTTGTCGCTTAGTTTTTCTCCTTTAAGCACTATAGGAGAGTCTAGATCCACCTTAACTAGAAGTACTAAACACCTCTAGGACCTTAGGTAAGGGACGGGTAATGCACGCATAGAGTACATTTAATTAGAATCGCTTATATAACCATTAAGGGGAGGGTAATCGGGTAGTAAAAGATATGATGACCTGTACGCTAATGCTATGTGTAGCATCCCAACTTGAGGAGGATTACCAAGTATTGCACATAAGTGATCCTATAGGCTAAAAAACCTAGGACCCTTTTACCCCTTGTTTTAAACATAATATCTATTTGTCTAAATTGCTTTGTTTGCTTATAAGACTATTTCACCTAATTCGAGTTTGGCTAGGACCCACTGTTGTGGACCTCGAGGGGTGCCTAACACCTTCCCCTCAACGTTATTTTGAGCCCTTACCCAATCTCTGGTAATGCAAACCGGTTTATGAGTTATTTGCTTTAGGTGACCTAACGCACTTTAAATCCGTTAGGTGGAGACTCTTCGAATTCCATACCCAATTCCCAAAAGAAAAATGAGTTGTCCCAAAGAATGTCGAAACCCGGACTCCGCGAGGAAAAAGAGGGCACGACAACGAGTTCTATCAAGAACGAGGGCACAAAACCGAGGATTGGATTGCCCTAAGACAGGAGGTCATAAACATGCTCCGACAAGGGCACCTCAAGGAGTTGTTGAGCGACCGGGGAAGGACCAACTTTGCCAGAGGACGGAAACAGCATCAGGGATCGCCGAAGCCGCCCTCACCAACCTGCACCACCCAAATGATCATCGGCGGCAGCGGCGATTGTTGATACCCAATTTTGCCCTCATATTTTTTTAAATAGTATATATATTTTTCAAAATATCTCTTTGCATAATTATAAGATTTATACAAGTATTTTTATAATTTTTAGAGTTTTAAAACTAGTTTTTCTCACATTTTAATTACTTGAATATTTGTTAATTATCCGTTAAATCAGTTTGTGATGATTTAATTAAGGGATGTGTACACTTAGATATTCAAGTAAGGCATGTGCTATTACATCCTATAGGCATGTTGTCTAAGTGTGCACAGTAGACATGGAAATAGGTATAGCAAATACTTGAACTAACATGTCTTGACAAGTGAAGTGAAGTGTGTGTGTGACTCCTAGATTTATGAGATCGACGTTTGTCACACCTCCTTTATCTACCCCGAAAGGGGTATAAGAGAGTTTTTTCAATTTAAGTAACAATCGAAATGAGATTATTTAATTAAAAATCAGAGTCGCCACTTGGTATAATTTATGGTGTCCCAAGTCACCGATTCAAATCCCAAATCGAGAAAATATTGATTCTGTTTTACAGTCTGCAAACACAAAAATTCGGGTAAGGAATTCTGTTAACTCGAGAGAAGGTGTTAGGGATTCCCGGATTCCATGGTTTTAGCACGGTCGCTCAACTGTTATTATTGTCCTATTTATTTGATTTTAAAACATCTTTGAAACCTATGTGCATTTTTTATTCCTTTTAAAAACCGCTTTTAATAATTCAATTGTTGTACAACTAATTATTTGATTGCACATTGTGAATTATATCACCGGAACCGTACCCACGATCCACAACATATTTATTTTATTGATAAAATTAAATTGTGGCCGGGTCACATAAATGTACCCCGGATTTTAGAAATGAAGAGTCACAACTACGTCACGGGAACCGTACCCATGGTTATGATAATTTATTTAATTAACGTGCCTAAATGTTCTCCTACCTGGGTGTGATAGGCCTAAACGTTCTCCTAATGGTTCAATTAGTAAAAGCACAATAAAGGAATCGCGACAAGAATTAACTAAGAATTAGATCATATTAATTTTGAGATCTCTGCCAACCACTGGTCTTAAGAAGCCTGTTTGGATCAAAAGTTATTAATATACTTTGTAATCTTAAAAGCAATCAAAAGATAAATGGGGGTAAATCGTAATCAAATATAATAAAACCTAGAGATAGAAAAGATGAAATTATTGTAGTAGAACTGATAGTATGAACTCGAGAATAAGTGTTCGTTAGATGTAGAGATAGAGAGAGAGTAGGAGAAAATCAGAGAGTTGTATTATTCGAGAATCCATAATCCCCCCTTTTACAATGGGAAGGTCTCCTTTATATAGCATGAGGCCTTCCTCGAAATAATCATAAAAGTACAAAAAGTAGTCAACGTCCCCCTAGTGAGGACGTTGAATTTTAACTGGCGTCGCCTTTGTCCTCACGCCCAAGTCGTACCCTTGCTTTAGTTGACGTATGCTCAATGGGCATACCCATCAGCGTAGAGACATTGAGGGCCAAATTTGACCCTATACAGTTAGTCCCTCCGCTCGTTGGAGGCGTATTCGGTAGACGTCTTCAATGGGAGGAAATGCAAACCTCGTCTTTGGAGAATTTGACCTCACCCTGGGGGCGGTAACGTGAATGAGACGAGATGTATGACATCGCCGGGCTGCTGACGCATGGCTCCCTTTACGAAATCATGTCATCGCCCGCATGCGTCATTATTATACTTACTCCCAAGGCGGTTCAGAGGATGATGTGATGTTCTGGTTTCCCGCGCCCGTTTTAAATTATGCCTCTTCGATTTCTGCGCATCCTAACCCTATAAATAGTGGGAAGGTTCAATCCGTTTCATCTTTCGAACCTTTGGAAAAACCTTTTCTGGCTTCCTTCTTTGCCTTTCTTTTTAGCAACCGTTATTTCATGCGAGTTTCTCCCACTTCTTTGAAGCCACACTTCTCGTCGTTAGTGCTTTGTTTCTTACACAGGATAGCATGACAAAACATCGTCAGAGCAGTAAAAAGACCAAAGATAATGCCCCATCTAAGGTTCCGCCCTCCTCCGGTGGCGAAGAGGAAAAAGCAGGAAAAATCCTTGCTCCCCTTACTATAGACAACGTCCTCCCAAAGGAGATGTATATTCGAAGGGATTTTCCAACTAAAATCCCAACCCTTCCCTGGGAGCATAGTGATTTGTTGCGATCCCACCTAGACAATCTTCGAGCGACGCACCATATTCCGGACTATGTGGAAATGGCTCCGGCTGGGATGGACTATGCCAATGTGCACCGGCCTGGCTACTGCACATTTTACGAGTACCCATTTTTGATCGGGAGCTTTGCCACTTTTTCAATGTGTGTCCGATTCAGCTTACTCCTTACACATTGAAGGTGTGCAGGATTCTGACCACGTACGCGGCCAAGGCTGAGTGCGGCATCTCAGTTCATCACCTTTTACAGTTATTCAGCCCTGGTTACCTAGGGGGTACCATGTTGTAGTTGAAAAGCCGTGGCACGAAGGTCTTGGTTGTAAAAGCTGACGACAAGACCAACCGCCACTTTTGGCGTAGGTATTTTTACATCAGGACGGAGCACCTGGTGTCTAACCCTGAAGGGTTCCCGAAAAGATGGAACCCAGAACGTAAGTACCTTTATTTGTAGAATTCATGATTACTTGCGACCTTGACCATTCAGCCACTGTGATTTCTTTCTTTTCTTTTTTTTTTGTAGCGAGGGCTTCTCCACCCCAGTTCATTGATAATATTAAATCGTGGGTGGAAAGAATGATACCTTACGCGGAGGAATGTCGTACCTGGGCTGCATTTCGTGAACGATACGACCCGTCAGGTAATTCTTTGGCTTGGGTTTGGAAGTTCCCTCAGGTTTTGTTACCTGACTTACTCATGTTGGCAGGTCGGAGTGCCCCTAAGAAGAATAAAAACATTGTTACCTCGCCTAGGGCGGGGACTGACTCTGAGGGTGGATACAAACCCTGCGGCTCGTTCAGTGATGGCACTCCCGAGGTTACTCAGTAGGAGGTTGTGCCTATGGCGGCGTCCGCAAGTGAAGCGACTCCTTCAATACCATCCCCGCGGCCTATGGAGGAGACTTCTGAAGATGAGGAGTCGCCAGAGAGAAAACGACGGCGGTTGATAACGGGCAAGGGGATAGCCGCTGAAGACAAGAGGGAGAGTGAGCCCTGTCAGGGGTCGAGGCCAATTTTTATGGTTGATGCCATCCGTTCTGGGAGGTCAGCTCCCCAAAGGAGGGTTGTCCCTAACGCCAGCTCAGTCCGCATTCCGGAGAGTGGTTCGTTGGCTGCTATTGGAGAAGTGGACGATGGTGCCGAGAGGGTAGACCCTGAGGCCGCCCATGTGGATGCAGATGGGTTAACGAGGGGTCCGGCCCATGTGGGGATGACGGTAGGTAGATCCAACCGCCGAATTCTGATCCCAGGAGGGTATAACCTGTTGCAACACAGCGAGCAAGCCGCAACAGATACGATCATTTTATGTGCGGCTGCTGAGCGTGAAATGCTGAAAGGTGTTAGTGACGGGGATCTATCCCAGAGGGTCGCTGGCAGGTAGTTTTCAGTTTTCTTTGTGTGTCGTAAGGCTAAGTTTGATGCATACTGACTTGCTTTTCCCCCTTTTCTTCTCCTTTTTAGACTCTCATTTTGGAGGTAGAGAGGAGGCGGCGAGCGCAAAGTAAGGCAACCACTTTTAATAAGATGGCAAAAAAGTATCAGCGGTGTCGTGCCAAGCATCGGGCGCTGGCGGACCTACTTAAGTAGGACCCAGAATTTCGGATGTTCCGTGAGGGCCTCGAGCAGCCGGAGGCCCAACTAAAATGGTGGGTGGTCGAGCTGGAGTAGGTTGATGAGCAATTGATGGCCGCTTTGGCTCGGAACATTGAGCTGGAGACTCTTGTCTAGTCGAAGGAAGAGGAATTGGAGATTGGCCGCGGGTAGCGGCAGAAGCTGCTGATTTGTGAGCCAAGGTCGCTGCCTTGACCGCCGAGCTCGACACCAGGGCGGCTGAGATTGAAGCCCTTAAGCGGGCTGCTGCGCCAAGGTCTGATGAGGATGCGCCTGAGACGTGGGTGTATGCCGAGGCCAAACTAGTCGTGCTCGAGGAGTTCATAGCTGCGGGTTAAGCTACTGAGGTGGAGGTTCAGGAGCAACGGCGCATAGATCGCATCGCCCGCGAAGCCTGTGGGTATAGTTCTGACTCCCCAGACCAGGCGGGCTATAATTCCGAAGATGTTAACCATCTAGGATCCGGGTCCTGGATCTCTGCAACTTATTAACTCGGGGGCGGCAATGGACGAGATGGCGGTCAGGCGGGGGACGGTGAGCAAATGGCGAAGCCCCTTAGGACTTGTATACATTTTTATTTTTGCTGTTATTCTTTTCCTTTTGTATCTTTTACTTTTGGTATCTCGTCTCCGCAGAGCGGATGCTCGCTTGCAGGTTTCTCAGTGTGCTTCTCGAACGTTGTTTGTGTTATCCACCGATAGGAGGCGACTTCGATGCTAAATAGTGGTGGCTTTAGCTAATAATGGCATCGCTTAAATTGTTATTTACGTGCCTTTTATTGTAGTCGAACAGGGTTGGCGACTATTGGCGACGACGGCCTTAGCCATAATATTGTCGATGGCCTTAGCCATGTACGTAACTTCGACTGTCGTCGAATTACTCCTTTGTCGGAGTCGAGCTGGGTCAACTTATTGACGACGATGGCCTTAGCCACAATACTGTCGATGGCCTTAGCCATGTACGTAACTTTGACTGTCGTCAAATTGCTCGTTTGATGTAGTCGAGCTGGGTTAACTTATTGACGACGATGGCCTTATCCATGTACATAACTCTGACTGTCGTCGAATTACTCGTTTGTCGTAGTCGAGCTGGGTCGACTTATTGACGACGATGTCCTTAGCCATAATACTGTCGATGGCCTTAGCCGTGTACGTAACTTCAACTATCGTCGAATTACCCATTTGTTGTAGTCGAGCTGGGTCGACTTATTGACAACGATGGCCTTAGCCGCAATACTGTCGATGGCCTTAGCCATGTACGTAACTTCGACTATCGTCGAATTACTCGTTTGTCGTATTCGAGCTGGGTCGACTTATTGACGACGATGGCCTTATCCACAACACTGTTGATGGCCTTAGCCATGTACGTAACTTCGACTTTCATCGAATTACTCGTTTGCTGTAGTCGAGCTGGGTCGACTTATTAACGGCGATAGCCTTAGACATGTACGTAACTCTGACTGTCGTTGAATTACTCGTTTGTCGTAGTCGAGCTGGGTCGACATATTGACAATAATGGCCTTAGCCATTTACACGTTGGAGATGGCCTTAGCCGTTCATACATTGGAGATGGCCTTAGTCGTACATACGTTAGAGATGTCCTTGGCCGTTTACATGTTGGAGATGGCCTTGGCCGTTTACACGTTGGAGATGGCCTTAGCCGTTCATACATTGGAGATGGCCTTAGCCATTCATACGTTGGAGATGGCCTTGGCCGTTTACACGTTGGAGATGGCCTTAGTCATTCATACGTTGGAGATGGCCTTAGCCATTCATACATTGAAGATGGCCTTATCCGTTTACACGTTGGAGATGGCCTTAGCCGTTTACACGTTGGAGATGGCCTTAGTCGTTCCTACATTGGAGATGGCCTTAGCCGTTCATACTTTGGAGATGGCCTTAGCCGTTCATACATTGGAGATGGCCTTGGCCGTTTACACATTGGAGATGGCCTTAGCCGTTCATACATTGGAGATGGCCTTAGCCGTTCATACATTGGAGATGGCCTTAGCCGTTCATATATTAGAGATGGCCTTAGCCGTTTACACGTTGGAGTACTAGTCCAGTCCCTTTGTCATGTCAGTCAGGAGAGCGCATGGAGTGGCTGGTATGATAAACTTGTTCCGCAAATATCTCCAGGTGTCCCCTCTGCCGCCTCGTTAAAAACCTCCCCGAGAAAACCCAATTGGGACAAAACTCGGGTAAGGGAAAAAGAGTGCGACTCGGGAGACGCCTTTTAGAAATGGAAATACTTGAGGTGGGCGACGTTCCAATTGTTTTGGAGAGTTTTTCCTTCCATTGTTTCTAATTGGAATGCTCCTTTACCTGGTGCTGCTGTGATTTTGTAGGGTCCGTCCCAGTTGGTGCCCAATTTTCCTTCGCTTGGGTCTTTTGATGCCGATGTTTTGGCTTTGAGGACGTAGTCTCCCACTTTGAGTGGTCTTACTTTGGCTCTTTTGTTGTAGTATCTTTCGACTTGTTGTTTCTGAGCCACCATTCTTATGTGGGCCATTTCTCTTCTTTCCTCGGCCTCGTCGAGGTCTTGAAGCCTGTTTATGTTGTTCTCTGTTCCGCTGGTATGTGAATACCTCAAGCTTGGTTCGCCGACTTCGACTGGTATGACTGCATCGGTTCCGTAGACTAGTGAGTATGGAGTCTCTCCTGTGCAGGATTTTGGTGTGGTCCAGTATGCCCACAATACTTCTGGTAGTAACTCGGGCCATAGCCATTTGGCTTCCTCAAGTTTCTTTTTTAGTATGTTCAGTATTGTTTTGTTGGAAGACTCTGCTTGGCCGTTGGCAGTGGGGTGATATGGCATGGAGAGTATTCGCTCAATGTGCCATTTGTCGAAGAATTCGTCGTCTTGTAGCCGACAAACTGTCGTCCATTGTCGCAGCTGATTTCCTTGGGGATGCCGAAACGACAGATGATATTTTTCCATATGAAGGCAATGACTTCCTGTTCGCGTATTTGGGCGTACGCACCTGCTTCCACCTACTTGGAGAAGTATTCAGTTAAAACTAATAGAAATCGTACCTTTCCTCGTCCTGCTGGTAGGGACCAACTATGTCCATTCCCCATTTGATGAAAGGCCATGGGGAAGTGACTGAATGGAGGGGCTCTCCTGGTTGGTGTATCATGGGGGCATACTTTTGACATTGTTCGCATCGGCGAATGTATTCCGCTGCCTCTTTCTTCATGGTGGGCCAATAATAACTGGCTCGTATTATGCAGCGTACGAGAGCGCGGTTGCCTGTATGGGCACCGCAGTGACCCTCGTGTACCTCTTCGAGTACTGGTCTCGTTTGGTGCGGCCCAAGGCACTTGGCCAGGGGTCCTCCAAACATCCTTTTGTAGAGCTCATGGTTTATCAGGCAATACCTGGCGGCCTGTATGCGGAGCTTCTTTGCTTCTTTTTTAACGAGTGGGAGTGTACCATCTTGCAGATAGGATACAAATTGGTTGCGCCAGTCCCAAGTCAAATTTAAAGAGATTACCTCAGTGTGATAAATGGTTGAATGGAGGAGGGTGACCACGCTTTCTTTGTTGAAGTTTTTGGTGGCCACGGCCAATTTTTCCAAACCGTCTACTTCAACGTTCCGTGCCCTCGGAATTTGTTCAAAGCGGCACTCGTTGAACTCAGTCATTAATCTGTGAATCTCTGACTGATATTTTTGTAATCTCTGCTCTTTGATTTGGTAAGTCCCAGTGACCTAGTTCACTACGAGTTGGGAGTCGCAGTGGAGAATGAGTCGTCGAGCCCCAAATTTGATGGCTAGTTTTATACCTGCAATAACAGCCTCGTACTCGGCCTCGTTGTTAGTCATTTCGTGGCACTGCACGGACTGGCAAATTATTTCGCCTTTGGGGACCTCGAGAACGAGTCCCAGTCCTGATCCCGAGGCATTAGCAGTGCCGTCAGTGTAAAGAGTCCATAGGTCGGTGTTGGAGAAGGTACGTCGTGCCTCCAATTCCGCTTCTGGCAGTATTTTTGCGCTAAAATTGGCTATAAAGTCGCCAAGTACATGTGACTTGATGGCGGTTCTTGGGTGATATGAGATATCGTGCTCGCTAAGCTTTATAGCCCATCTGGCGAGTCTGCCTAATAACTCAGGCTTATGTAGGACACTTCTCAAGGGGAAGGTCGTTACTACTTTATGGGGTGGCACTGAAAATAGGGTCGGAGCTTTCGTGAAGCTACGACCAATGCCAGGGCTAACTTTTCAAGGTGTGAATACCGTGTTTCGGTATCCACTAAGGTTTTGCTAATATAGTAAATAGGAGATTGCGTACCTTCATTTTCGCGAACCAAGACTGTGCTGACGGCGACCTCGGAGACGGCCAGATATACCAGCAGGGGATCGCCTGGACTCACTTTGGCCAGTAGTGGTGGTGAAGATAGGTATGCTTTCAATTTTCTCAAGGCTTCGACGCATTCCTCGTTCCATTGTAACCCGTTGTCTTTTCTCAACACATTGAAAAATTTATGGCACCTGTCGGAGGACCGTGAGATGAATCTGGATAGGGCGGCTATTCGCCCCGTCAGCTTTTTACCTATTTTTTGCTGTTCAGAATCTCAGGTATTGCATCTATCGCCTTGATCTGATCTGGGTTGACCTCGATGCCTCGTTGAGACACGAGAAATCTTAAGAATTTTCCCGAGGCTACGTCGAAGGCGCATTTCTCGGGGTTCGGCTTCATCCCGTACCTTCTCAATATTTCGAAGGCTTCTTTCAGATGGTCGAGGTGGTCTTCTTTCTTTGTCGACTTCACCAGCATATCGTCGATATAGACTTCCATGGTCTTACCGAGCTGTTCTTTGAACATTCTGGTGACCAGTCTTTGGTACGTAGCCCCCACATTTTTGAGCCCATAGGGCATTACCTTGTAGCAATATGTCCCTTGGTGGGTGATGAAAGTTGTTTTCTCCTAGTCCTCCTTGGCCATCATGATTTGATTGTAGCCGGAGTAGGCATCTAAGAAGCTTAACAGTTCATGTCCCGCGGTGGCGTCGATCAATTGGTCGATGTGGGGTAGTGGGAATGAATCCTTATGGCATGCCTTGTTCAGATCAGTGAGATCCACACACATTCTCCATTTCCCGTTTTTTCTTTTTTACCATGACGACATTGGCTACCCACTAGGGGTACTTTGATTCTTTGATGGAACCGTTGGCCAGTAATTTGTCTACTTCCTCGCTGACCGCTTCATTGATAGCAGCATTGAATCTCCTTCTCATCTGTCGTACGGGCGGGTGTAATGGATCGACGTTCAACTTGTGGGTGGCGATGTCTCACGGGATTCCCGACATATTTGAATGGGAAAAAGCAAATAAATCTGCATGGTTAGTTAGGAATTCACGATTCTTACTCGGGTTGGCGAGGCCGTGCCCGATGTAGGCTTTCTTTGTGAGGTCGGCGTCGTCTAATAGGACTGGGTCGAGATCTTTGACCATTGCTTTGAAGGCTTCCACAACGTCGGGGTCTCTGATGGCGTCTGTTTTCGGGTTGACTTTAGTCCCCGACACAACTGATTGATATGCTTCTGCACTCGCCCTTTTTAGCTATTTGGTGTGGGTGCAATCTTGAACTATTTTGTAGCATTCCTGTGCGGTGCACGGCTCACCTCGAATGCTGAATACCCACACGGGGTGGGGAATTTGATCACTTGGTAAAAACTTGAAGGGACCGCTCGCATGGCATGTATCCATGGGCGTCCTATGATGACGTTGTAGGCTGTTTCCTGGTTCATCACGTGGAAAGTTGTTTCCAGCATGACTCCTCCTGCTAAAACGAGCAGTGATATTTCTTCGGATGTCCGTTCCACTGCATTGTTAAAACCAGTTAGTGTTATGCAACGCGGTATTACCTTACCCTCGAGTCCCATTTGTGCGAGGACCCTCGGGTGGATAATATAGGTGCCACTTCCGTTGTCAATCATGATTCTTTTAACATTCGTATCGGCGATATGTAAGATGATAACTAAAGCATCGTAATGAGGGAAAGACAAACGTCGGCATCAGATTTATTGAAGATGATACTATCTTCGAAGTCGTCATACCGTTCATGGGCGATGGTCCATTTTAGTTTGTGCTTGGTGGCGAGCTTGACGTGATTGATTGCTGAGTCATCGTCAACTCCGACGATAATGTTTATCGTGCGCGCGGGGGAGGGCGGCTTCGGCGGCCCGTGTGGTTGTTCCCGTCCACGTGAAAAGTTTATTTTCCCTTTGTCACTGAGTAATTCCCTCAGGTATCCCTGGTTCAGCATCCTAACCACCTATTGCCGTAGGCCTATGCACTCTTCGGTTTTGTGTCCTCGTTCCTGATGGAACTCGCATAGGACGTTTGATTTCCTTGTGGCGGGGTATGATTTCATCTTCTGCGGACACTGCACTTTGGTGCCTTGCTTCTCCAGTGCGTACACTATTTTTGAAGGAGACACACAAAAGTTGTCGCAGTGGGGCGACGAATCACTGTAGAGCGTCCGTATGCCTTGGTGGTGGATGGGAGGATCTGGTGTATGGCTGGTGCCGGTCTTTGTTGGAGCGCGGGAGTTGTTCTCGTCGTCATTCATTGCATCGGTCCCTCCTTGTCTCAGAGTATATCGTCGTTAGCTGTTGGGTCGGCCCATTAAGATCATCCTCGTCCGCTCGTACTTCAGCGCAATACGCGGTGTGTATTTCCTCCCATGTGGTAGGGGGATATTTTATGAGGCGGCTTAGTAGCTTCTAGGTTGCCCTCGAAACGTCCCTGTTTAGTCCGTTCTGGAAAGCGGCGACTGCCATACCTTCCGATACGTTTGGCAGACTCATCCTTACCCTGTTAAACCTGCCTAGGAAGTCCCCGAGTCCTTCCCCTGCGGTTTTCCTGACGACGAAAATGTCGTTAACCCTTGCTTCCGCTTTCCTTGCTCCTGCATGGGCGGTGACGAACTTATCCGCCATTTCCTCGAACGTTGATATTGCCTTAGCTAGTAGTTGAGAGTACCTTGTTAGGGCCCCTCCTATCAACGTCTTACCAAACTTCTTCAGCAGCACCGATGGTACCTGCTCTTTTGATAGGTCGTTGCCCTTCACAGCAGTGATATAGTGGATCAAATGATCCTCGGGATCTGTGGTTCCGTCATATACCCTCAAGTAGGGTGGCATTTGAAGGTTTTTGGGATAGAGTGAGGGGAAGCTTCTTCGGTATATGGTTGTTCGACGAACCTTCCCACGTCGCATTTTGGTAGCGTGAGCACGTGATTTTTGCCCTATATATGAATTATTCCCAAAATTCAAACAAAATAATTTTTCTTTCATTATTTTATACTTTTGTGAATTTTGTGTTATTTGTTGTTAATTGTTTGCATTTTTATCTGTGCATTTTAATTCATATGAAAAATACAAAAATACAAAATAAAATACAAAAAAAAAAACAAATGAAAAGAAAACAAATAGAAAAAAGGGCTGATTAATAAAAGACCCAAATTGGGCCATTTCAATTAAATTCACCAGCCCCAAAGACCCCTGACCCATACTCCAGTCAGGCCCAAAAATCCCCAAACCCGGCCTGCCCTTTTCCTTAACCAAACGACGCCGTTTGGGGTCCTCCAATCTGGGTCGTCAATTTCTCATCATCCAACGGCTGTGGTGCCTTCTCCATGATTAAATATAAGTGTAATAACACTTCACCGACATTAACGACCAAACCCTTTCATCCTCGTACTCACCGGCTCCCCCTGTAACACCACCGCCCCCACCGTCAGTCCGCCGTCTGCCACCGGCCGGAAATCGCCGCCGCCGCCGGCGAAGCTCCAAAAGACCTCAAAATTTCATCGCACACTCCCCTTTCCCTCCTCTTTCCAACCCCCATAACCATCTCCCTCGAATCATAACCCAACTTCTCGAATATTAGATCGAAGTCTCCGGCCAAAACCCAAATTCATCCAAACCGTGCCAAAATTACACCACACACTCCCCTCTCCCCAAATCCTTGATTAGTTTCCGTCGAATATCACTGGTTATGTTTGAATTTCAAACCTAGGGTTGGGGGTCATCTTGTTTTGGGAGTTTTCAGGTCGATTGATTTCTGTTTAACGTTATCTGCATATTTTTGACGAAATAGACAAATAATGTTAATTGAAAATCAATTTCGATGAGGTAGCCATGTGAAATCTGAAATTAGTAAGTTTTGTTCTTCGCCTTCCTTCTTTGTTTAGTTTTGTTTCTTCATAATTTTTATTTCTAGTTCAATTTCTGTCTAAGATGATTCCGTTTACATAGTTTCCAATGATAATTGATTACGTGATTAGTTGTTTAGGATTAGTAATCATAGTCATTCTCTTCTTTTCTTTCTTTGATTGTTTCGTCTCATTGGTCTCAGTTCATGATTATCAGTAATTGATTATTTTGTTGTTTGGATATTGCTGAATTAGGCTAGTTTAATTGTAGTTAGGTTTTTGTTTAACTAATGTTAAGGGGTGGGTTCAATTAACAGAAGTAGGTAACCCTAGGCCGAATTCAGGGGTAGTTTGGTACTATAAAATGCATAAGAATGTTGTAGTTACAACTAGGATCTTCTAGGACCTTCCAAAGTAGGGCCTTAGTGCAAGGGTCAACAATTTTAGTGTATTAACTTGATGCGCAAGTCAGAAAATAAAGGACTAAATGAGTAAATAAAGAGGGACTAATAGGCAATTGAGAATCTGAAATATTCAAAACCCTTTGCCTATAAAAAGGCAGTGTGGATTGCCTTGCTTCTTAAGTTTTTTCAGCCATAGAATTCCCCCCAAAAAATATAGCTCCCTCACAGTTTTTCTTATAGATTTGAAATTGAAATTCAAAAAAATTGAAAAAAATAGAAAACACAACAAAAATAAATAGTAGAAATTTCCATAGTTACTGTTCTATTGAAGAGATCTTAGAAATCAAGTTAAATATTAGCTTTAGGTTGAGTTCCTGAGCAGCAAAAGTTTTAAAAGAGGGTTTGAGCACTGTGTGGATATCATTCAGTTCAAGTTCAATGGATTTTGGTTAATTTCGAGTACACTTGGGTTCAATTAATATGGTTTTCATTTGCTGTTGGAGCATGATTTGTTGTTGTTGATTCCTGTGGTGTTTTTGGGATTGAAATCGATTTGCTGCGTTAAATCTGGGCTGTTATTCACTACTGCTTCAACTAACCTTTACTACTTCTTCACTTTTGCATTTTATTCCCAGGTACACATCCTGAATTTAGTGTGATGTAGATCTCCAATTCTAAGAGTGAAATGAAGAAGCTGTTTCTGATATACTTAGCCTCCTGCTCTGTTGTGTTTTCATTTCAGTTGGACTGTTTGTTGTGTTTTCATTTCAATTGAGCTGTAATTGAACTGGTTGAAATTATTTGATGCTAGTATATGCTCATAGATCAGAATGGTTAGAGTATAGACATTGGGATATTGTAAGTCATTAGAATTGTTTTGGACTTTTGAAATTTTGATTTGTATTAGACTGAAAGTTGATTTTGAATTAGCTGGAAGGTAGTAATTTGAATTCAGCACCTCATTGTGTAATTATAGCTAGATTAACTGTTTGGACTGTATTAAATTGAAACTGAACTCGAATTGGTCAGATTGTTAAACTCTGGATTTAATTTCATTTCTTCTAAACTTGTAGCTTCAATGAAGTGTAATTGAATTCCTGTTTAGGTTTTGGCATAGTAAACAACATTGGAATCAGAATAATCAATGCCTTGTAAGCACGTGATGTTTGCCCTATATGAGAAATACTCCAAAAAATTCAAAATAAAATAGTTTTGGGTTGTGTGTGATTTTTGTAGATTTTGTGTTATTTTTTCTTTTATTGTTTGTATTTGTCTGTGCATAACTATTTGTTTAAATTGATGAAAATACAAAAATATGTCGCATTTTGCATTTATGATTTAATTTACAATTAAAAGTAATTAAGTTTGTTTTACAAAAATATGTATTTTTGCATTTTTTAGCATTTAATGTCCAAATTATGTGATTTTATTTTAATTGATGTTTAATTTTGTATGATAATTATTATTAGGAGTTGATTAGTATTTTAAGTTAATTTTGGTTTTATTAATTTAATTTAGGATCTTTAAGTTTAATTTTGGAGTAAACAAACAAAAAGAGAACAAAAAATAGAATGAAATTCGGATTGGGCCATCTTTCAAATTAAACAAACTAGGCCCAAGTGTCTCACAAACCCAACCCAAAACCCATCGGGTCAACCCGACCCGGTCTGCCCCATAACCCAAACAACCCCTCTCTTCAT